>PVJX010004846.1:0-90546 GCA_004027295.1 Dolichotis patagonum
AAAAAAAAAACTGTTAAAAACGCTCTTCTGGATTTCAGAAACAGCTGGAACCAGAGGCATAAACAATGTTTCCAAAGGTTTGTGTTTCCCTTTACTTTCTGGCTATCTTTGCATCAGCTTATGTTTCATATTCAGGCAGTCTCTCTAAATATGGCAGGCAAAATATACTTTAACAGCCTTGACTTAGTATCCTAACTTAGTCATGCCAGTAGAAAGACACAGGCTTTGTTCAAGAACAAAAGAGGTGGGGGGAGAAAAGCAGGGAAGAGGAGGAAGAGGAAGAAGAAGTGGAGAAGAAGTGGAGTAGAAACCAAAGAGGGCTCTAACTGGACTAGTTTAAGGTTAGAACTAACTAAGACTGACACTTTCCCTAGGGCAGCAGGGAGAGAAGATATGGTTCCTAGGAAAGAATGCTCAGCAGAAATTAGCATAGAACCATATAAACATACATATTCTTTTGACCTAGAATCTCTACTTCCAGAATTAAAACCTGTACTATAATTATGTATCAAACACTTGTTTTAAATACTTTATATGTTTTAACTTACTGGGCACAGTGGCACATGCCTGTAATCCCAGCACTTTGGAAGACTAAGGCAAGAGGATCTAGAGTTTGAGTCCCACCTAGATAATTTACTGTCTCAAAATGAAAAGTAACAAAAGGGCTAGGGTTGTAACTCAGTGGTGGAGTACTATAAAAAATGTTATTCGATCTTCAGCCAAATGCTATGAGACAGATACCAGTACTATTATTTCATCTTACAGGTACAGAAACTATAACACAGAAAAATTAAGTAGTTTATCTAAGTCCAGAACCACTAAGAGGTAAAAACAGGAATGAAATTCACATCACCTGTCTCTATCCCACACTTTTAACTTTACTACTACTGAACTTTACTGTCTCTCTTTTTGTATTGCAAGAAATTAAAGATGTAGAACAGCACTACTTATAAATGCAAAACACTGAAAATAATCAAAATGTCATCATGACAGGTGGGGTGGCTCACGCCTCTAATTCTAGCACTCAGAAGGCTGAGGCAGGAGGATTGCTGCAAGTTCAAGGCCAGCCCAGGCTACAGAGTGAGTTCAACTCAGCCGAACAAGATCTCTGTGTAAAAAATATATATACATATTTTTTTCATTGCTAATAATTATAAACACATTAAACTTAGGTTAAAATAAGGAAACAATTTTAGCTAATAAAAAAACTATTTATAAATGTTATATGGGAAGTTGTCATAATATACAGTTAAGTTTTAAAAAGACAGATTGTGTAAGTGAACAGATACTATGAGTCTGTTTTTTTAAAAAGCAAAACAGAAAAAAGGATAGAAATAATACAGAATTTCAAAAAACACTAAGGAATCATCACTGAATAATATATTACACGTTATCTCAGAAGTAACTGTTCAAGTTAAAAATCAAAGCACAAAAAATGAACAATCAATGACAGCACAAACCAATCTCCTTGATGAAACAACAAAAACTAAGTAGTATTTTGTACACTTAAACATACATACAATTGTATGTGTATACTTACAAGTTGTTCTTTCCTTTCGAGCACTTTCCTTCCCTTTTCATTATTACAATATCTACTGTACATTTTGGATCTTATTACTCTTTCTGTTTTTTATTATTTATTTTTTACACTTACAAGTATACTCTCAAGTTGCCTCCATTTACCTATAAAAGCCACAAGGTTATCCTTTTTATAGCTAAGTAATATTCCATTGTATAAAAATATCACATCTTTTTCATCCATTCTGCACTTGAGGATGCCGGCATTTTGGTTGTTTCCAACATTTAGCTATTACAAATTGTGCTGCTATAAACATGGGTGCATATATACTATACCACCATGACATGACCTTTTCAGTTTTTCTGGGAAAATATGCAGGAGGGGAATAGCTGGATTGAATGGGACTTCCAATTGTATTTTTTTGAGGAATCTCCATACTGACTTCCACAGTGGCTGCACTAAGTCGACACTCCTACCAACACTGGAGAAGTGTTTCTTTTCCCACACAGCCCTGCTAACATTTGTTATTGGTTGATTTCTTGACAGCAACCATTCTTTCTGGAGTGAGATGAAATTTCAATGCTGTTTTAATTTGCATTTCTTGAATGGCAAATGTATTTATTTACCATTTGTATATCTTCATCTGAGAAATGCATATTCATGTCAGATGCCCATTTTTGCAGTAGGTCTTCAGATTTGTAGTCCTTGATGTTTTTCAATTCTTCTTATGTTCTGGATATAAGTCCTTTGTCTGAGGGACTGCTGGCCAAAATTCTTTCCCATTCTGTGGGTTTTCTTTCACTTTATTGGTGATTTCTTTTGAAGTGCAAAAACATTTTAATAAGATGTGATCCCAGTTGTTGATTTTTTGAAGTATTTCTCGTGCAGTTTATATTTTATTCATGAACTCTTTGCCTACCCTTATATCTCCAAGATTTCTTGTCTTCCAGTAGATTTAGTGTTTCTGTTTTAATATTTAGATCTTTAACCCATTTAAACAGATTTAAACCCATTCAGTTTAGTGTATGGTGATACATATGGATGTAGTTGCAGTCTTTGGCATGTGGAAAGCCAATTTTTGCAACACCATTTATTAAAGAGGCTATCCTTTTTCCAGTGACCATGTTTAGCCCCTTTGTCAAATATAAGGTGGCTGAGTGTCTTTGTAGTCATTTTTGCATCTTCTAATCTGTTTCACTGATGCTCAGGTCTATGTCTTTGGCACTACCATGCTGATTTTATCACTGTAGCTCTGTAGTATAATTTCAAGTCGGGAATTAAAATGCTTCCTGTGTTGTCTTTGTTACTCAGAATTGCCTTTGCTACTCTAGATTTCTTCTGTTTCCAAATGAATTTTAGGAATGCTTTCTCTAGATCTGTAAGATATGTTAATGGCATTTTGATTGGGATTGCATTAAATCTGTTTAACAGTTTTGGGAGTATGGCCATTTTTACAATGTTGGTTCTTCCTAACCAAGAGCAAGGGATATCTTTCTATTTTCTAATATCCTCTTCAATCTCCTTTTTAATAGTAGTATAATTTTCAGCATACACGTCTTTTACATTCTTGGTTAGGTTAATTCCTAAGCATTTCATTTTTTTAGATGCTATTGTGAAAGGTGTTATTTCGATAATTTCTCTCTCAGTAAGTTTGCTGTTTCTGTACAGGAATGCCATTGATTTTTGAGTGATGACTTTGTATGCAGCTACACTGCTAAATTTGTTTATTAACTCTAGTAGTCTTCTAATGGAGTTTTTGGGGCCTTCTATGTAGAGTATCATGTCATCTGAAAATAGTAATAATTTAACTTCTTCATTTCCTATCCTTATTCCTTTTATTTCTCTCTCTTGTCTGATTGCTCTGGTTAATGTTTCCAGAACCATATTGAATAGGAGTGACAATAATGGACATCCTTGACTTGTGCCCGATTTTAGAGTGAAAGCTTTCAGCTTTTGCCCAGCTTTTAATACAATGTTGGCTCTTACTTTGTCATAGATAGCCTTTATCAAACTGAGGTAGATACCATCTATTCCAGGTTTCTATAGGGTTTTCATCATGAACAAGTGTTGGACTTTATCAAAAGCTTTTTCTGCATCTATTGAGATGGTCTTGTGATTTTTGTCTTTGTCTCTGTTGATGTGGTGTATTACATTTATTGATGTGTGTATGTTAAACCATCCCTGAATTTCTGGAGTAAATCCCACTTGGTCATTCTTGATGATTTTCTGCAGTCTATTTGCCAGTATTTTATTGAGAATCTTTTCATCAATGTTCATTATGGAGAGTGACCTATAGGTCTCCTTTTTGGTTGGGTCTTTCTCTGATTTTGGTATCAGAGTAATACTTGCTTCCAGGAATGAGTTAGGGAGGATTGCTTCTCTTTCAATTTCATTGAAGAGTTTGAGAAATATTAAAATCTTTTAAATCTTTAAATATTTAAATATTTAAATCTTTTCTAAATTTCTAAATTAAATCTAAGAAATATTTAAATCTTTTCTAAATTTCTTGTAGAATTCAGTCATGACTCCATCAGGACCTGGGCTTTTTTGCTGGTAAGTTTTTAATCACGTTTTTGATTTCAGTAGATTTGGGTTGATATTGGGTTACTGAGTTGATACTGATATTGGGTTATTAAAAATTATTATATCTTCTTGACTGAGCCTTGGTAGTTCATACATTTCTAGAAATCTGTCCATTTCCTCTGTGTTTTCCAACCTACATGAGTAAACATTTTCAAAGTAGGTATTCATGATCTTTTGAATTTCCATGGGATCTGTAGCAATTTCTCTCTTTTCAGTCCTTATTGCATGAATTCAAGGTTTTTCTTTCTTTTTCTTGATAAGGTTCACTAGAAGCTTATCAACTTTGTTTATTCTCAAAAAACCAGCTCTTTAACTCTTTATATTGTTTTTTTTTTGTCTCAATTGCATTCATTTCTGCTGATATGTATAATTTCCTCTCTTCTATGAGCTTTGGGTTTTACTTGCTCTTCTTTTTCTAGAAGCTTGAGATGCAGCATTAGGTTGTTTATTTATGCTCATTCTGTTTTCTTGATGTGACAATTTATTGCTATATATTTCCCTCTTAGGACCACTTTCATTGCATCCCAACAGGCTTCAGTATGTTGTATCTGCATTTTCATGGAATTGTAGATACTGCTGAATTTCTTCTTTAATTTCAACTGTAACCCACTAATTGTTCAAGAGGTTGTTATTTAATTTCCATGTATTTATGCAGCTTTTGCAATTTCCTTTGCCATTAATTTCCAATTTCAGTGCACTATGGTCAGATAATATGCATGGGACAATTTCAATCCCTTTACACTTACTTAAGAATGTTCTATGGGCTAATATATCGTTTATTTTGGAGAATGTCCCATGCACAGCTGAGAAGAACATGTATTCTGATGTGGTTGAATACAATATTCTATAAATGTCTATTAAGTCCATTTGCTCACAGGTTTGATTCAGTTCTGTTATTTCTTTGCTGACTTTTTGTCTAGTTGATATATCTCTTTGTAACAATGGGGTATTAAGGTCCCCTATTATAACTGTGTTGTTATTTGGTTTTTCATATCTATTAGTTATTTGTCTTATATAGCTCCTGTATTTGGTGCATATATGTTTATGATTGTTAGCTCTTCTTGAATTATTGTCATGACAAGTACGTGGTGACCTTCTTTATCTCTTTTGATGATTTTTGGTTTGAAGTTCACATTGTCTGCAAATAAAATAGCTACCTCTGCTTTTTTCTGGGTTTCTGTCACATAGAATATTGTTTTCCATCCTTTGACTTTTAGTCTATGAGTTTCCTTTTGAGTCAGATGTGCTTCTTGTATACAACTTATTATGGGATCCTGTCTCTTGATCCATTCTGTCAACCTATTTAATAGGTGAATTGAGGTCATTTACATTGATGGATATAACTGACATGTCCTGACTTGACCTTGTCATGTTATGTTCCTGCTGTTGGTTTTCTGCTTTTTTCCCTTGTTTAATTGCTTGCCCTATCTGGTGGTTTCTTTCTGTTGTTGCTCTGGAAGTTGTAGTCACTTTTATCTCTGTCTAGTATGTCTTTCAGTACTCTTTCTATGGTTGGTTTGGTGTACATGAATTTCTTCAGTTGTTCTTTGTCATGGAAGTATCTTATTTCTCCATTAAATTTCAAAGAAAGTTTTGCAGGGTACATCAGTCTGGGTTGAAAGTTGTTTTCTTTCAGGGCATGAAATATTTCACGCCAAGCTCGTCGTAACTTGAGGGTTTGTGATGAAAAGTCTGCAGTGATTCTAATGGGCTTTCCTTGATAGGTGAGTTGTGTCTTTTCTCTAACAGCTTTTAGCATTCTGTCTTTATGCTGTATGTCTGGGATCTTAATTTTTATATGTCTGGGTGTAGATTTATTTTGGTTATGGCTGTTTGGCATTCTATATGCTCCACTTATCTGTATATCAGATTCTTTCCCCATGTTTGGGAAATTTTCTGCTACTTCTATGAATAGTTTACTAGTGTCAATTGCACTGACTCCTGCATCTTCATTGTTGCCTATTAATCTTATATGGCTTCTCTTGGCATCATCTTGAAGCTGCAGAATTGTCATTTCATGTTGTCTTATTATTTTTAAAAGTTCTTTCCTTTATGATTGCTAGCTGCAATCCTATCTTCTAGGTCTAAAATTCTATCTTCAACTCCATTCAAGTGGTTTCACCAGCTTTCAACAGAATTTTTTATTTCATGGATATCTATTTGTTTCATGCATTCTTTTTCTACATTGTTCATTCAAGGTTTCCATTATTTTCCCATACTCCTGTACTTTTTTATCTATGTCTTCTCTAGCTATACTGAGCAACTCCTTTATTAAGGTTGCCATTTCTGCCTTTACATGAGAGATTATTTCTAATCTGATTTCCTCTATAGCCTCATGAATTTGTTTCTTTATTTCACTTGCTATCTGTTCAGAAATTTCAGGTGTATGACTTTTAATGTCTTCTATTTCGATGTCTCCTGTACTTGTTCCTGATGGACTAGATGTCTGAGATTGCATTTTGCTTTTTCATTTTGTCATTTTCACCTTTTGGGCTAATATTTGGTCTTTCAATGCCACTAGTCTCAATTGTCGGTAGTGTGTGTCTTAGGGTCCTACTGCATGGTTGATATTTGTCCAATTGCTGGGTACCACAATGAAAAGGAAGGCCAGTCACCTGATTTCCTCCTGCAGGGCCTGTTGAGTAAGTCCTATATTCTTCCTAGGCTGACTAGCCTAAGAGTATTGATGTAAGTTAACCCTTAGTTCCTGCTGTTACTGTGTTTTCAGGTTGTTTCAGGCCACCAGATCTACCTGGCTGTAGTGTTTGCCTCAGCTGGGACCCTACCGTGTCACTGGGTGTCTCATAAGCCCTTCTGATTTCCTCCAGGTTGGGAAGAGGCCTTATCGGCACTCTTCTCAACACATTTGATGTTCTCTGTATGGAGGAAGTACTCACTCACACTTCTGTCAGGCTCACCAAAGTCCTATAGCTGGAGAGACCTTGCTACTACCGCTGTTTACCCACTGAGGTCCTCTATTTTAGGGGGAAACTCACCACACTGATGCAAGCCAGCTGAGCCTCTGTTTGGATAAGGGGTTACTGAGTCTCCCATTAGCCCATCAAGGTTAATCCACTGCAGTTCAAGGTCCTGGGGTAAGGAGGAGGAGGGGCAGCTGAAGATCCACAGCAGTACTAGGCCCAGGGGGTTGAGGATGAAAGGCAGCCGAAGATCTGCCACCCTCCTAGGTCTGGGGGTATAAGGGGAAGGGCGACCAAAGATTCACCATTTTCCTAGGTCCATGGGGTTGAGGGGAAAGGTGACTGAAGATCCGTCACTCTCCTAGATATAGGAGTTGAGGGGGGAGGGCAGCTGAAGATCTATGAGTGTTTTACAGAAGTAAAATAATAAGCATATATACACACACAAATACCTGCAAAAAATCTCTAGAAAGATACAGGTTAAAATGTTAGAAGCATGATATTTTATACTCACTGGGGTATCCACGATTTTTTTAAAGCACAGAATAATAAGAGAGTGGTACTTGTAAAATTAAGGTGAGCAATCTTTACTTCTTAGTAGACCACCAAGTAGTTCACTATAGCTGAGCCTTACTTGCCAAGTATCCAACTACTCACACAATTTCCTTAGCCCTGTAACAAATTTCTTATATAACTTCAAACCTTATGACCCACAAGTATAGACAACCCTTGGTAAACATAATGATTTCACCGTACTATTTTTTTAATAATTATTCATTTAAACCAGTTCCTAGAATAAGCTTCTACATGATATGTACATAAAAGAGAAAACTTCTTTGTTTTAGCTTTTGAATAGATACTTCGGCAACTACTTTACTCCATTTAATCACTAGTAGAAAACATGGACATGTTATATAAGGGAGTAAAATTTAAAGGACAGATTTTAGAAACCATTATAACTTTATTGTACAAGTTAAATCAGTTCAGGATCTAGATATTTTTGGATTTGAATCACTGTTTCTTTTTAAAACTGCTTTAAACTAACATTCAGGGTATCTAGAATAATAAAAATGGTATCAGTATTTGTTCACATCAAAATCAAACAGGAAAGATTATAATGCATCCATTAAAAACAAATACAAGTGCAAAATTTTACAGAATTTATTTTTCCTTTAAAGATAACAAAAAATACAATGACTGTTTAGCTGTGCTTTGATTTAAAATGAATGTTATGACCATGTCTCCAGGTTACATCAAAATTTTATCAATGCCAGGACCATGGGTGGCAAACAGATATAAAAACAAAGATGTTCTATTCCACACCACTGTATGTGTGTATTCCTTCCCATGCTGACTCCTAATATTTCAGATTAGCTAGTGTTGGTGTTTAAGGGTAAAGGAATGGAATGTTTCCTAAGGCATAGTTTTAATACTAATCATCCAGAAAACAGTCAAATCTTTGGGCAGATACTAGGAAAAGGAAAGACTTTGGGTACAGTTGACAAGAAAGGATTCTCTGCTTAGCCTCTACCTAAAGACTTAAAGAGAGATGCTGAAGGAAAGATGAATTTTATCATATAACTAAAGATTAAAAACTAAGCAGGATGATATCCCTTTAAGAGATCACCGGTCTAAAGGAGTGAACTATATGTTACAAACCAAACCACTGATTTAGGTTACTCTCTGGCTTCATTATTCTTTTGCACTGATTTTAAACTGTAGAAATCTTACTTTAATAGTACAGCCTATTTCACAAAATAAAGGGAAAAATTATTTTAGAGGGAGGTAACAGGGCCAGAATGTTAAGAAAAAGTGGTACTTCATGAGATCACTGGAGAAATAGAAGAATTGAAACTCTTAGATTAGGAAAGTCTTTCCCATGTGGAGGCTTTCCTTCACATGGGAAGACTGGGATCTGAAATCAAAGACAATTCATCTGTTTCCTATAGTAATAAAGGCAAAACTTTTCACAAGATGTTACTTGAGTTGTTCTTGTAACTGTGAAAGGACGACATGGCTCTGAAAGTGTTTAGTGGTAATACCCTAGATTCCAAGACTGAAGTACAGTATTTTGTTTTATATGAGGCTAATTCTCTGTAGGGCCATCTTGGTGGGCATGAAACCCATTTCTCCATGATTCTCACTTACAGAATATTAAAACTAAGATACTATATTTGTTGGAAAGATTGAATATTGTTTTAATTTCTATGTTTTTCATTTGTAAGGTAAAACATATACTTGTATTACAAAGCTAAAAATTGCTTTTAATTATATGACTTTTCATTAACTTTTATTCTATAAAATTGCTTCTTGAAGGTCATACGCATTATTTCAAAATAATATTTTAACAAAAAATGAAATTCAAATGTTTTGTGTGTGTGTATGTGTGTGTATATATATATATATATACACACACACATATACATATATATATATATATATACACACACACACATACATATACATACATACTGTACATATATACACACAAACACACTACTAAGGATAGAACCCCAGGGCCTTCAGACTAAGCCACAGCTCTAGCCCTTCTTAATTTTTATTTTAAGACAGGACATAAGTTACTAATTTGCCAAGGCTTAGCTCAAACTTGTGATCCTCCTGCCTCAGCCTCCCAGGGTGCTGGAACTACAGGCACATACTAACCACACCCAACTCCAATTTAAACAATATATTACAATTAGAATTACTTTTTTTAACAGTGTTTTGGAAAAGGGTCTTGCTATGTGATTCAAGCTAGCCTTTGAACTCACTATACATTCCAGACTGGCCTCAAATTTGTGTGCAACTCAGCTTCCTGGGTGCTGGGATTACAGGCATACACCACCACACCCTCCAAGACTTTTTTTTGGAGGTGGGGGTACCAGGAATTGAACTCAGGACCTCGCGCTTGCCAGAGAGATGAAGACTTCCTACAGTGACTTTTTTTTCCCTCATTTTTCTCTACTCTAGAGCAGTATTTTTTTAATGTTTATTTTTTATTAGTACATGCTTGCAGTACATAATGTTTACATTTATCTTAGGGAGCAGATATATGTACTTAACATTCCTTAATTTTTATTCCACCTCCCCTCTGCTCTCTCTCACCTCCATCTCCAGACCCCTTCCTGACACTTTAGAGTGTATAAAATAGACCTTGGTCACTAATCCACCACTGAGAACTCCAGCCTCCTCCTAATGTTACCCCTCACTCCACCACCCTTTAAATTCTGGCCTACCTTCTCCCATAGTGCCTTCCCCAGCAGGCTTTCACCAAGGAAAAGGAATGGTATCTTACGCCCACTGTCTAGAACCTCTATTCTTTCAACTCCTTTGCTGACACAAGTAAGGGTGATGATCTGCTTCCTGCAGGCACTGAGGATTACATCCATATTCAACAGAGAAATGGCAAGAATATTCTTACTACTGTCCATGAGATTGCTGGTAATTACGATAAAAAGAAACTAGAAAGGATGTTTGAGAAGAAATGTGCCTACCACAGAACTGTAACTGAGCATCCAGAATATGAAGAAGTAATTCAGCAACAAGGTGACCAGTACCAGACAATATGCCAGTTCCTAATAGAGACTGGACTGGTTAAGAATAATCAGCTGGAGAAAGTTAATGGGTTTTAAGTGCTTGGTGTGGTTCACTAAAACTTAAATGAGAATCTCCATGGAATCAGTAAAATTTTTCTTCTGTCCTTTTATCACAGTTTAAAAACCTCGCAGCTAGTGTAATGTGACCATTTAGGGTTCACTTTCACTTGGGTGTAACCTCCTTCATGCAATAAACTGAAAAGAGCCATAAAAAAGTTGTGTGTAAAATAATTTATTTAATTACTGTCTCTAATTTTAAGGAATTTTCATAATTCTACAGGTTACAACATGCTATAGGTTTCAATATTGCAAATTTTTCTTCAAGTTTTGGTCATAGTTAAAATCAAAGCACTGATTTCAAAAAACTTAGAAAAAAATTTTTTCTCAGGTTATAGCTAATGACTTTTAATATTGGTCAATTTGCATTTTAAAACTGCTTAGGGGCCAGGGATGTAGCTCAGCACCACAGCACATGCCTGGCAAGCATGAGACCCTGAATGTAATTCCCAGTACACCAATTCTCCAGAAGAAAACTGTTTAAAAGACACTGCTGACATGGTAGAAATGGTTTTTAACTATAATCAAGAGTGTTTTATTGTACCAAAAAAACCCAGCAACTACACTTTGCAACACAAAAACATTTTCAAAAGCAGGCTCTGTTTTTTAAATTGTGTTTTGTTTTTGCATATCTATCAACTTTCTCATAACTAAGAACCAAAGTGTCAATGTTTTTAACTCCAAAGATGAAGTATACGGAAGATAGAGAGGACCACATTACTGAGGTTTTGGTAGATCATTGAACAGAACAGTTTGTACTGTCAACATTTGAGTGTCTAGCCACTTTTTATGCTTTGACTCCATAACTTTAACAACTATTGTTAACAACATGTGATGTATCAACTAACAATTTTATGATATTAATTTTTTTGAACTCTGTATTCTACTTTTCTTGTTTTTTCTATTTTGTCTTTTTTAAATTTTCTTTTCTTTCTCTCTTAAAAACAAGAAAGAGAGGCAAAAGGAGAATACAATTGGTTTTAGTTGCTTTAATATAATCAGCTCTTTATTACTTAACAAGTTTCTTCTTCTGGCCCCCATATATGAACAAATTATTTAACCTTTATGGACATTCCATAGTAATTCACTGTTACTATAAAGAATCAATGAGATATGAAATACTGTATTGTGAAAACACTCAATTTTTAAATCAACTAAGGATTTAATCTGATAGTTCTGCGCCTATAAAGCAAATGCCTTAAAAAAATAGGCTATGAGACTATGACCCAAGAAATTATTTATTGACAACATAATACAGAAAGAACAGGCAGTAAACTAGTTACAAATAAAGAACATATATAAGCTAAATATGGTGGTGTATAATGTAATCCTGGCTACTCAGGAGGCTAAGGCAGGACCTCCTTAGTTCAGTTCAAGTCTTAACTGGACCACTTAGTAAGATCCTGTCTCAAAATTAAAAAAAAAAATAAAAAAGCAGGTGATGCAGCTCAGTGGTAGAGCACTTACTTTTCTGAAAGTACTTCCAAGATTACATATCTGTCTTCCAAGAAATTTGTGTGTGTGTGTGTGTGTGTGTGTGTGTGTGTTTTAGGGTCTCAAGAACATGTTCTATCACCAATATACAGAGCTACATTTCCAGATCCTCTTAATTTTCTATAACATATTCACCTAAGTATTTAAAGCAAGTGTTATTTTCACTTGTGATGTACTAGAAATGATTTTTAAAAATATATTTGGCATTTGAATATATCCTCTACCTCAAATTTATTTCTAAGGAAATAAGTTGACTTAACACTGTTCTGTCCAAAGTTCCTAATACTGACAAATACCTGACATTATAAAAACTTTACACAGGGAGTTAGCTCAGTAGCATAAATGCCTGCCTGGCAAGTGTGAGGTTGTGAGTTCAATCCCCAGTATAAAAAAAACAAAAACAAAAACTTCACAAGCCTTTGTGTTTGTAATGAGTTAATATTATCCCCCAAAATGATGTCCACTGGCACCTCAAAATGTGATCTTATTTAGAAATTGAGTGTCTGCAAATATAATTAGTTAAAAATATTGAGGTATCATGAGCCAACTGGCACACAGGCTTAGAATCAAGTTTTGGTGATATTCCATTTCAAAAAATGAAATTAAAATTGTTCCAATTATTCATTTGTCATGAAAGAATGTTAGAAGCAATAGAGAACATATATATGCCATGGTCAGAATGCCTTACAGGACATCTTCTTTATGCAATATAATATCTGTGTGACGTGAGTCTGAGAGTCCTGTTCCTCAACATGTGTCCTTTGGGGAGTGCTGGTGTACATGGTCCTGCAAGCTAGTCAGTATGGAAATCTCCTGCTGTAAAATAATATTAAATTTAGACAAACATTTATTTAAATACCCAGTAGGGTTTACCAAAATAAACCAATTCCAAATATGAAAAATATTTTAAGCGAGGATTCTTGGGATAGGGTTATAGCTCAGTGGTATAGCACCTGCCTCAAAAGGACAAGGTCCTGAGATCAATTCCTGGGTCCCCCAAAAAACCACAAAACCCTAGGCTACTCAATAAATCAAAATCTGTACTGCTTATGAGACATTCATAGATAACATATGTGACTTATTTAATCCATATATTCTTGACAAAAATCTAGGGAATTTTTCTTTTTTTCATTTTTTTCATTTTCATTTTTCCCTCACTTGCTCTGAAGAACAAGAATCACTTACTTGAATCAAACCTTTGTCAAATATGGAATCAAACTTCACTTAAAGGAAAATTTATAGGAAAGTTGGAGAAGTCATTTCTTGTCTCCTCTGCCACTTGTCATAAAACCAATTTCTGTCAGTGATGATCTACTTAATGTGTACCCTTATGTCTTAGTTTCTTTTTTCATGGCTGAGACAAAATATACAACATCAAAAGTTAAGAGGTTTATTTATATCAGCGTTCATAGAGGTTTTATTTAATCGACTGGCTCCGTATGCAGGCTCCCACCTAGGGCAAGTGTACCACTCATACCCTTAATTCCAGCATTGGAATGTGAATCAATCACACAGTGTAGATTCAGCTACCTCTGAAAAAGTGTCCTCTAAAGCTGCACGAGGCTTTGGAAGGGCATCTAGACACAAACCACTACATTTTGCCCTTGGGATTATAAAAACTATGCCTAGTGGAATGGTCAACTGCTGTGAAGATAAGAAGATATATTATGGTAGCCATTGCTGATTTCCTATTATTCTGCTTCAAAGTTCTGTACCACTTTCATTGCCTTGTTTTGACTGGCTTTCCTCTGTTTTGTTTTGTTAGGTTTTATTCTTTTTACATCAGACACAGTAGTGCAATTCTATGGTAGTGCTGTAATTCCAGCAATCTGGGATGCTGAGGCAGGAGAATCTCAAGTTAAAGCCCAACCTGGGGTAATTAGCAACTTAGCAAGACTATCCCAAAATAATAAAGGACTGGAGATGTGGCTCATTGCAAAAGTCTTGCATTCAGTCCCTAGTACTGAGGGAAAAATGAGATTAAAATCATTCTGGATTTAGTATGGGCCCTAAATTCAATGAATGGTGATTTTATGCCTGCAGAAAGGGAGACTTTAACAAAGACACAGGGGGGAAAAAAAAAAAAAACGCCATCAAGAGGAAGATAAAGATTAATTTAAGGAATCCCTGGGAACACCAAAATCTGGAAGAAACAAGTAATGAGTGTTCCCAAAAGCTTTCAGCAGTACACCTGCTGACACCTTAATCTCAGATTTCTAGCCTCCAGAATAATGAGAGAGTGTCTTGTTTTAAGGTAACAAGTTTCTGATCATTTGTTTTGGCTTCCCTAAGAAATTAATGCATACACAGTGCTGGAGAGTTAACCTGTAGGTATAATAATACCTCACAGAGTACTATTTATTAAGACATTTTAATAAGGATTATTTCTCTGATACTTCTCTAAAACAGTACTAATACAAACATTTTCTTTTCTTAGTTAACAATTGTTTTACTCCTATACTCTAGAATTATCAGTATCTAGAAATGAATTTATAATAAAAACCTCCAGCTTTTTTGAAATTCATTCAAATGGTTGTATGAAATACTTCACTATTCAAAACTATTTTTTCAAGTAAACAATGGAAATATATAGATACAACTAAAAAAAACTATTTTCTGAAAAAGTCAACAAAAAGACACTGATAAGTACAGGAAAAAGTAAAATATTTATAAAACTATAAAAGTTATATTTTTTCACAATACAAATTATAAAACTATACACTTGAATAACCTTCACTCAATAAGAATTTCATAATCTAAAACATTTCTAGAGTTCAGCAATAAATATATTAGATTCTGCAATATTTAATTATCTCAATTTTGACCATACCAATGAAATACTATTCTAGCGGGCACAGTGGTATGTGCCTGCAGTTCAACTACTTAGAAGGCTAAGGCAGGGGGATTGCCTTAGCCTAGGAGATCAAGGTCAGCCTGAACAACATATCAAGACTGTATCTCTTAAAATATATTTGTATGTTGTTCAGGTATACACTGTGCATATATATATATATATAATAAATATATATTACTATATTATATTATATTATATATTATATTGTACAATATATATTACATTATATATTATATATATTAATATATCATAAATACCATGTCAAAATATTATAGTAGTCTACCAACAAAATGATTTAATCAGTAACTCACTCTGCATCAGTTTTAAATAATCATCATATTGGGCACAATAAGCTATAATATAAATTAATCTATAACTGGGAAAGAAAATTCCTCCTCAAAAAGTTATTTCAAGGACTGCAGTATCATTCAATAATACAGTCCTTGCCTAGAATATGCCAGGCCCTGTACTAACCCCTTGCACTGATTAAAAAAAAAAAAAAAAAAAAAAGTCTTATTGAAGCACTGAGTCAAACAACACTTATTTTTTAAAAATATTCATTTTTGACAAGCACACATTCAAAGATTTCCAACCACAGTCTTACCTATCAAAATAAGATTACTCAAACAAATGATCTTATTCTGATGCCTCTATGTGCTATCTTTTCTCTTACATCTATCTGCAATGTGAACATTCTAGTTCGAATTTACCACACAATAGCTGTTTACATTCACAAGTAACAACTAGGACCACAGGGAGGAGGATGCCTTTACTGGTTCTTCCTTATCCATACATTGAATGCCAATAGATGATCTGTATTTTCAATTACAAAGTTCTTCATTAACTCATCTCACTGATTTCTACAAGCCATACCTGACACTGAGACACATTCTTTTGCTTTCTGTGAGTCCAGTCTGATCTTAACCTCCTCTTCATTATATCTACATTAGCTATATGAAATAGAAAACTCAGACTTACAGCCTTTCATGTTGAAAAATATATCCAGCGGACAGCTATCCAACTCTATGACAATCATACTATAAGTCAACTGACACCTAGGATCTTTCTAACTTTTTGCTCTGATATCTCTATGGTATGGACCCATACCTCCTTGGCTCAAGAGGGCTATTGAAACTTCCCCTCTTTGTTACTAGAATGCCAGTCTCAAGAAAGAGGAAAAGCTAGGAATGTATATCCTCATCTTTTAAGAATACTTTTGGGATATTACATTCACCAATTCCAATTAAATCGAACTGACCAGAATGTACTCACAAGTTATATTTTAAAACAATCTCTCTTGAGTTCAATTCCCGCTATTAAAAAAAAAATCTCTCTTCTGTTATAGTGTGATAACGAGCCAAAACTCAGAGGTTCTTATTATAGATAGCTAAGGAATTTAGAAATATTATAGGTAGTCAGAAAGAGCTGGGCTCTCAGAGGTCACTGCAGAAGACAGAAGACAACTGTGGGTGGAGGCAACATTCACTGAAGGCCAGGCCTCAGGACAAAGAGGAACGACTCTACCCACATAATTTCTCTAGGGATGAACAGCAGTGATTGATGTTCTAAACAGACATCAATCACCTTGCATAGAGGACCAAACCCTAATTTGCCCCTTCCAGAAAAGTCCTCATTGTCCCATAAGTGACTGCCATGTGATTTGCTTCCCCATTTGATCCCCATTTAATTAATATTACCAAAGTGACTACACTTCTACTCTTACTAGTTAACTATAATTTTGTTCTACCTCATATCTACCTTGTGATTTCCCATTAGAACCCATTAGATCCCAGATTCCCATTACCAATTGTGCTTGTACTCTTATTAGTTAACTATAATTTTGCCCTACTTCATACTCACCTTCAGATTTTCCCTTGTATTACTATTATCTAAATAACTATAGTTGTACTCTTACTAGTTAACTATAATTCTGCCCCATCTTACCCTCCCTCATCTTGTGGTTTTAGCAGATTCCCTGGGGCCACCCACTCAGGACCCTCTTCTCTCCCTTTTAAAAGCTTTCTTTCTCACAATAAATAATTCCTACTTCTAGCCTTGATTGTTCCTAGAATTTAGTATCAATTTTAGAGAACTCCACATATCAGACACCTAGCAGGTCAGGAGTTACATTTCCCTTATATTTTTTGAATTTATCGATAGGTCCTGTATCATCTCTGTATATCATCATTTGGAGAGCCCCATATCATCTGGAGATCCCACCAAGAAAAGTAGATAGAAGTAAGACTTTGCTTTTGTTTTATAGATTCTAGATTATGACTCACTTACATAATCAAAATTGTTTATGCTTTAAGTTTTTATGTTATGTCTTTGTCGGTGGCTTATAATTGTTTATGCTTTGTCTCGTGCGGTTTTGTTAAATTTAAGTTGAGAACATGGGAAAGTTACAATGCTTCTTTAATGGGACATTCTATTGCTGTTTTGTATACGCTGTATTTGGACTATTTGCTGAATTTACTGGTGTTTCTTGCTTGACTTGTTAGACAACAGTGATAGAAAGAGTAACATTAGATCCCCCTCTAGTGGACTTTGATATAAAATTCTGTACAATGGGTCTTATGAAATCTAGTTTATATTTATTTAGCTAGGGCTTTTTAACCTATCTCTTGTAGAACTTTAACAGTGGTCACTCTGCCAGCCAGTTAATTTGATGTGAGTTAACTTTAGAACTACCTTGTTGTTAGATCATCCTCCCTCCAGAAATCAGGTCAAGGTAGCTTGCAAACAACTACTTGCTTTTAATGGAGGAGGGTGGCTGACAGGGGAACAGGTTACATTTGTGTCTTGCATATGCAAACTAAGAGTAAGAAAAAGATTTTAGTCAGTCTTTCTCTTCTTTCATGTATTGCGGAACATGTGAACTATGGTTGCTATGTGATGGACGTAAGTTTAACCTATGAGCTTCAGAGATGAAGAGATTTTAGAGTGGAACTGAAAAAGCATAGCCTTGTCTTACTGCTAAAGAAGGCTGCCCCGGTGATTAGGTAGGTAACAGGAATGTTTTAGAGACTTTTTCACCCTAGCTCCCAGGGTGGGATTTTTACTTCACTATCTCTAAAGGTGATCTCCTTCGCAGGCTGAATAGCATTCCAACTATTTCCAACTAGCTCCTTGGCATTTACCCTCACTCTCCTTCAAAAAAAAAAACCTAGAAAGCAGATTTAGTGCTAAGCAAAACTTCCTTCTTTAAACATGACTGCTATAGCTGAGATCAACTGTAACTTATGCATTTAAACACACCTGCTGAAGTTAACAACTCGAGTTCCCAGGGGAGACAGAGTCACAAGACGGTAAAAGGTAGTTAGTTCAACCCAGTCAGCCTATCTTCTGGCCCCTCTCCAGAAGGCAGTCACCTGCTCTGGAGTGGGTTACCTAGGGAGATATCCTGGGGATATGGAAATCAAGTAGAAATTAAAGGGACACCAATTCTTCCTCTTGTACTTTCAGATGGGGAAGTTGATGTCAAAATTTTACTCCTTTGGAATGTATTCTTAAACACTGGAAAATGTTCACCCTTACATGTTAAAAAGTCATTTAATATTTTTCTGCATGGCCTACCCAGCCCCAAAGTCAAAATAAAACACAAAGTATTAATTATGATGCTATTTTGCAACTAGAATTTTACTATAAGAAAAAATGGTTAAAATTAATTACCTTCAGACTTTCTTTGCATTAAGAAATATTCCTTGTGTTCAAAATGTAAATATAAGCCACAGGAAAACAAGGCATGTCTGTCCCTTAAGGCATCCACTATCACTAAGCCTGGGGCTACTCTTCCTCACCATTTGAAACCTAGCACGAGGTTTCCAAGTTAACTTTAATCAAAACCTCATCTACTATCACAAGTCTGAGGCTTCCCCTACGTGGCCTTCAGGCTTCAAAGGTACAGTTTCTAGGCCAGCCATAATTAAAGCCTCTGTAAGGTGATAGTCATCCTTAGCTGAATCAAGCTCATCAAGGGTAATATCCCTTACAGAAAGTAAATGAGGAATTTGGAACCACCAGTGTTCTTGTGTCCTTTTCTCCTAGTGACCTAAACCAGACCAAGCTAGATCTAGAAGTTTTGAGACAAGCCTGATAAGTACATTGAGGTCTCTAAAGGACTTACTGAAACCTGTGAACTAGACTGGGGAGATGTAATGTCATACTTAAATCACTGATTTCTATTGAGAGGATAGGTACAGACTTTAATCTGCAAAATTTGTAACAGTATTACAGATATCCAGCGACACATACTTTCAGAATGGGTTTAAGTAGAGCCTAGCCAGCACTGCTACAGAAGAAAATTACCTAGATGACTAGATAGAGAGCCAAAAATGTCCCAAAGACTTCTTTGTCCTAGGGCCCAGTTTTCTTCCGGACTATTACCTATCTGTCTCTCCCCAGAGGTGATAGAGCTCTTTTGCAGGCTGGGATTTTTGAACCTTTTGATTTAAAGTCATTTATTAAAAAGTAAGCCATGGGCTGGGGATTTAGCTCAGTGGCTTAAGCGCCTGCCTGGCAAGTGCAAGGTTGTGAGTTCAATCCCCGGTACCAAAAAAAAAAAAAAAGTAAGCCATAAATTGAGCATGGTGGCACATGCCTGTAATCCCAGCACTCAAGTGGCTGACACAGGTGGACTGCTGGGAGTTCTAGGCCACACAGTGAGTTCAAGGCCAGCCTGAACTACACAGTAAGACACTGTCTCAATAAAATAAACCTTAAACAACATAATTGGGACACTTTCATTTTCTCTCTCTTTCAAAAGGTTACAAAGCAGCCATTCATGTTCTTTGATTACTGGATTAATTTTCTCCTTGGCAATACAGTTGGAGTCAATGCCAGGTTTTGCCTCTGGAAATATTTGGCTATGGATTAGAGATCCACCCTGGGAAAGCTCTTTCTTTCTATAGTTAATATGGTTAGGATTTAGTTCTTGTGCCATACTTGGAGTCACTCTTTGGTCCCTTTTCCACTGTCCTGCTCCTGAGAAATAATGCAGTTTGCCATAGTGTTTGGTGCAAGGCAATTCTCTTTTGTGGCTGTTGGATTTCAGGATCAAGTTTCCAGAATAGTGAGTTCCCCCCACTGGGACTCTTCCAGAGTAAAGCTGACCTTCATGTATCTCTGGGTCATATTCAAAAAACTGGTCTAAATTTAATCCTAAAACTCTTAAAGAATAAATGTAAAAGTTTTAATCCAAATTTATCTGCCTTTCAGTCCTTAGGCAGAAATAGAAATTAATTCCTTTTACTTCTCCTTCCTCTAAAGAATGATACTGATAGATTTTTAAAGGACAGGACTGACTGATTTTTATAACACAAACAAATTCACTGATGAGACAAAACATTCCTAGAGAGCTTAGAAGTTTAATAATAGTTTTAAAAGAGAACAGATATTAAAAATAAGAAGAACCCAGAGGACTGCCTCTCTCATCATGATTTCTCTCCAGCACATCTTGCCAGGCCAGTCACTATTCTCAGGGGTATGCTAACTGAACTCTAAAAACAAAGACCTATTGCTAAGTATGGTCTAATGGTTATAGGCAAAATGGGAAAAACTGTTACAGGTAAATGTCTATAGCAAGGCAGGCTGGAGCCTAGGCAGGGTGTCTTTCCCCAGTGCTTTGAATCCATACTTCCTTTGAGTACCACCTAGTCTTTCTACACCCAAACCTGGGCTTCACATCCCTCTGGAAATAGTTAAAATTACTTTTAACAGTCTGTCCCTTTAAAACAGCAAACAGTTACACGTGGCTATGAAAACAGCAGTATTGGCTATCAGCTGTGACTATCCAACAACCACTGCTATTAAAACAATGAGAAGCCTATATAACATGATATTTCAGTCAGATAAACCATCAGCCTAGGGCCCATCTTAAAAACTATATTTGCTTTCACAAGTGTAAAAGGTTTTTATTGCTTTTGATTCTTATTACAAGAGATCTCTGATAATTGACCACAAAAAGTTCTTACAATAGTCTATAATTACAAACTTAAAAACTGCGAAAGTTACTATAATTCAACTTGGCCAAAAAAATCTGAGTGATTACACACTGGTCTATTAACAGTTGTCCTATATGAGCCTGTCTGTCTGTTCAATTTCTGACTGTTTACAATATTTACAGCTGTTTTCATTTGAGCTCAAAAATTGTTCTTTTTTGCCTTTTTAGATTTTTAATATAACTGTCTACAACTTTAGTTTGCTTATAAATGTCATTAGAGGTAAGAACATGCTTTCATACAGGTTACCAGCTAATCAAAATAACATCAAGACTGGTTTTACAAATACAATGCATATTGTCTACATATAATAACTTGAGAGTCTTTCACTGGTCAAGAATAATGTGTTAATTATGTGTTAATTATTCTGATTTGGGTCTCATAGGTCATGAAAAAATTTGTTCAAGTGATTAAATAGGAACACCTTAGGCTTAGGAAAACTGCTAGACAAGACTCTCCCTGATGAATAAAAGAGCAGCTGCCTGGTAATATTTTCTTCTAGTGTTTGTTCACTAATAGGACCCCAACATTTTCCATAGCCTAGGAAACACACACTAATATAAAAGACACACCCTAATAACCACTGGTGAACGTATTATTGTGATATGTTTACACTGGCCATCATCAAAAGGTTAAGTCTTCCGTAGGAAAAATGTTAAGTTTTTTTATATTAAACTATGCTCATGGTACAAAACTAAAGAGATGAAGATTTCCATACAGCTATGCTATTCATGATTGCTGATCTCATAGTATACTAAATAACTTCAGGCTTTCCAGGTTTACAGGTCTTCTAAGATGATGTAAAACTGGGACTGTTTATGGTGCTAATCTTTTTGTAAACTCAGATATCTACCTTTCTCTTGTGTTACTTGTATTAAGATGTGTATGTCAAACCAGCATGAGATCAGTCAGATGACAGTTTAAAAAAAAAAAACTTACGTGATGTTACATATGTGTCACTACACTTAAAGATGCTCATGCACTGAGAATGTCACACATTTCTTCAATGACATCCTGTTAAAGGCTAACAAATTAGGTAAGAACTCCTTTGTGTACTAGGTAGAGATGATGGACTAAAAAGACTATTCTATATTAAGATAGACACTTAAATATGTTTCAAAGATAATATCATGCTTGTTATGCTGACAGACTATGCGTGGCTCTTGATTTATCAAGTTTTCTCTGTAAAACTTTTATAATTGTTGTCTATGAACATTCTGTAGGGATTCAACTAGCAAATAAATAAATAACAAAAATAACAAAAAGACCCACTTTTGATTACTTTTCTCTCATTGCTGAGATGAAACACCTGACACCCAAAAATCAAGGAAAAAAAGATTCATTTAGCCCATAGTTTGTAGAGGTCTCAGTCCATAATCAGCTGGCTCCAAGGCAGAGTAGCATGGCACAAGGACACTTCCAGAATGCAGCAACCCTCTTCTCCTCACTTATACTGTATGGAGGCTACCACACATACATATACATACACACACACACACACACACACACACACACACCCACCCACCCACCCAAGTGGGGCAACACTCAAGGCTCCCTGCTGAGTCTCTTACATTTGTAAATTTCTCAAGTTGATACAATGTAGCTACCATAACACCAGATAGAAAGTAACAGTTCTATGGCTATACTTTATATCTCAAAGTACTTGACATTGAGAAGAGATTATAATAAGCTCACTGCTCCCACTTCAATACTGATATATAAATGATCTTTTCTTCTAGATGTTCAGCAATTAAGTTTGAGAACTACAACTAAAAAGGTAACTTGACAAATACAACAGCCGGTATTTTGGCCCTAGCCCTCCAAGGTCAGCAAGGACCCAAGACATGAGGGAACCTTTTCTACTAGATCTTACAACTTTGGTGAGTCACCCAATCTCCTGAGCAGGGAGATTTCTGGGCCCCAGAGGACAAGAATCAACCAATGTACAGTGCACCAAAGGAGTTTACCAAAGAGGGAAAAGTCTTCCATGTTTTTGGAGAAAGCAACACCGTCAAGCAAGACTGTGATCCATCCTGCTGGCTGACACTGACAGATAAGCTGAGTTTCTGTATATGGTTCAAAAGGAATGCCTGAGGAGACTTAACTGACGTTGATAGCTAGCAAGAGACTAATTTTGATTAATACAGGTCTCATTTTAATGTGGGTGGGTGTGTGTGTGTGTGTGTGTGTGTGTGTATGTATGTGTATGTGTGGTAGCCTCCATACAGTATAATGTGGGTCTTAAATACCAGCCGAAAAGTATGTAACAGAAGCTATAAAAGCTCAACAAGAGTCTGAGTTCTTTAGCTACAAGTATCTTTCAAAACAACCAAACTCCCCATCTTCTTACAGCTAAAACTAGAAGGACTTATAACAAGAAATACCAGGCTTATATATAACCTTTATCAGTAAAGAGGGTTAAGAGCCAATGGGTTACTACTGCTATTCCAGTCCCTTAAGCAGTTTCTGGACATGGCTCTTTCCCCAATCTGCATTTCCATTCTAGTGCTCATGCTTTGATTACACAAGCTTTAATTTCTTAAAAACTTCTTCATTTTGCCTAGAGGCTGCAAAACTCCAAGTGATCATGCAAATAGAACCAACAAATATTCCAGACTCCAAGTGATTACGCAGAAAGAAGCAACAAATGTGCCAGACTCCTTTTATTGGGATTCACTAAATCGACCTCGTGAAGGGAGTTCATAACTACTAAACTTCAATATGACTTCTATCTGAGGCTCCTGAGATTAGTTCTCTGGAGAAGGCCCCTGACTCTGGTCACTCCTATACCAACTAAAGGCAGCTAGATGAAAACTGTACCTATTCTCCCCTAACCACAGTTAAGGATAGTGGGGTTGAGGGGTATTATGATAGACAGCTAAGGAATTTAGAAATATTATAGACAGTCAGACAGGGCTGGGCTCTCAGAGGTCACTGCAGAAGACAGAAGACAACTGTGTGTAGAGGCAACACTCGCTGAAGACCAGGCCTCAGGACAAAGATAAACGACTCTACCCACAAAATTTTCTAGGGATGAACAGCAGTGATTGATGCTCTATATAGGCATCAATCACCTTGAGTGGGGGACCAAAAAATCACCTCTTCGAGGAAAGTCCTTATTGTCCCATGAGTGACTGCTATGTGACTTGTTTCCCATTTGATCCTCATTTATATTATCAAAGTGACTACACTTCTACTCTTATTAGTTAACTATAATTTTGTCTCACCTCATACCCACCTCACCTCATGGTTTTACTCTACAAAAATCCCTCGGGAAGTAGATTCCCTGGGGCCAAACACTCAGGACCCCCTTCTTTCTTTGAAGCTTTCTTTCTCACAATAAGTACTTCCTGCTTGTAATCTCCATTGTTTGTAGAACTCACTCTCAATTTTAGAGAACACAAA
The DNA here is from genome assembly GCA_004027295.1 of Dolichotis patagonum. Taxonomy (NCBI): domain Eukaryota; kingdom Metazoa; phylum Chordata; class Mammalia; order Rodentia; family Caviidae; genus Dolichotis; species Dolichotis patagonum. The sequence continues at coordinate 24,429 of PVJX010004846.1, forward strand.
CTCCACATATCAGAGATTAGCAGGTCTGGAGTTATATTTCCCTTATAGTCTTTGGACTATATGAAGGTCCTATATCATCCCTATACCTATACCCTCTAGAACTCACTCTCAATTTTAGAGAACACAAACTCCACATATCAGAGATTAGCAGGTCAGGAGTTATATTTCCCTTATAGTCTTTGGATTATATGAAAGTCCTATATCATCCCTACACCTATACCCGGTATCATTATCACCATCAAGAAAAGGAATGGCTATTGGGTGTGGTGGCCCACAGCCATAATCCCAGCACTATGGAGGTTGAGACCAGAAGACTCAAAATTTCAAGGCCAGCCTGGATTATATAGTGAGTTTAAAACCAGCCTGGATGGGGCTGGGGATTTAGCTCAGTGGCTTAAGTGCCTGCCTGGCAAGCGCAAGGTCGTGAGTTCAATCCCCAGTACCAAAAAAAAAAAAAAAAAAAACCGAGACTCTGTCTCAAAAAGTTAAAAAAAAAAAAAAAAACAGCCTGGATTACACAGTGAGAAACCAAGTAAATAAATGGGAGGAAGGAAGGGAATGGCATGAGGTATGGTGGTACATGCCTGTAATCCCAGCACTCAGGGAGGCTGTGGCAAGAGGACTGCTTCAAGTTTGAGGCTATCCTGAGCTACATAATGAATTCAAGGCCAGCCTGAACTACATAGCAAGATCCTGTCTCAAAAAAAAAGGAAAGGAAAGGAAAGAAAAAGAAAAGTGGCTACTGAGAAACCTAAGGTCTCTCCTAAAGTCTCTAAACCTTTGTTCTAAGTCCTTTTCTTTTCCATGCTTTTAGCCATGGTGTCTCCCTCCCCAAACCTGGACCTTGGTTATCCACTCTAACTCTATACCAACTTTCTGAGGGCATCTATACAATGTCATAGCTCTATCTACTCTAATGACTATCAAGTTTTCAAGCCCAGTCTCTACCTCTCCCATCTTTTAAAATATATAAAATAAAACTCTTTATATCCAAATCCACAAAGGCAAATAAGCAATTTTAAAAGAAAAACATCCCTATATACTGCTGAGACACCATGGTAACTATTGTAGATCACCTTGTATTGCGGTTTTATGTGACTTTTCTGCCTCATGCTTCTCTAGGAATTGTTTTGTTTTATCTTGCTTTGTTTTGTTTTTCCTGCTAATACAGAAATGATAGATATACATGTACAGATTCATGCATGTGTAGAGCTTATAAACAGTTTACGAGAACCAACTATATAACACATGTTGAAATAAACAACTACTTTGAAGAAACAGAGACACTACAATACCCAGTGCTGACTCCATAATGTCATGATGTGAAGTCCAGCAAAACTATCACTTTTTGTTCAAAGTGATCTTAGCTTGCTTTGCCTTGTTTAAGTTCAACACACATTAAGGTATGGAGAGCTGTTTTGAGGAGAATGAGAGACACTACGACAGCCATTCTAGGCTTCCCTAATGTATGGTCTTGAAGACCTGTAATGCCCTCCTTGTCCTGCTCAGATCAATTCCATACTAGGTTGTTTCATGTGAATTCCCTATATGTGACAATATGGACAACTATTTGGAAGAAAACAAGAGTCAATATGATAGACAGTGAATATCTCCGATTGTCTATTTTTGAAATTTTTGTCTCTTACATTGCTTTCTTGTGATCCGCTTTGCTCTGTTTTGTTGTGTTTAATTTTACCCTTTTGATATAATTACATGTATATTTGAGTGGGTAAGATGGATGACCACATTGTTGTTTTTGTCAGATCGTGGAGCAGAGCTGTTAACAGTCTCACTGTTTGAATGTCTACTTTATATGTTTTAACTTTGTAATTTGAACAACTATTTCCAAGAAGTCAGTATGTAATTTGTCAAGTAATAATTTCTTAGGTTTTTTTTTTTTTTGGTGTTGTTTTTTTTTCTTTTTTCCTTGGAATACTGTATTGTCGCTACCCTTTATTCTGTTTTGTTTTGTTTTTTTCTCTTTAAATAAAATTATTTTAAAAAAAAAGAAAAGAAAAGAAAAACATCCTTTTCTATTAAACACTTGTGTTCTACAGGTCAAGTGTCACAAGTATCCCAGAGCTTCTGGTTTAAAATTTTGAAGTCATTCCTAACTCCTCTTTGCAATCTCCAGAAGCTGTGAGTTTCAGGTTATAATAAGCTTCTAAACAGAAATGAGATAGACAAGTTTATGCAGCATATGACCTGGAAATGCATTCATCAAATGGACTTTGGCTCCCATTAATTCTACTACCACCAGCCCTAAGTATCACAAGTCCCATATTCACCAGCATTAATGAATTTCACCAGCTGTAGATTGGAGACACTCAGGAAAAAATTTTTTGCCAGTCCTGTTTTGAACACAGATTTTTTCCTGTCAAACAACTATTTATGTATCATTCACATTGTATCAGGATTCTGTTTGTTTTGGTTTTGTCGTTTTGTAGTACTGAGGATAGACCCATAGGTGCTCTACTAATGATCTACCTGGCCCTTTTTATTTTCCTGAGAAAGAGAGGGTTCTCACTAAGTTGCCCAGCTGGGACCCAAACTAGTGATCTTTGTCTCTGAGCCCCACCAGTGCTGGGGTAACAGGCAGAAATTATCACACATGGCCCACTGTATTAGTTATTACAAGTAATCTAGAGATAACTGAAAGTATATGGGAAGATATGCATGGTTATATATAAATAGTCAACATTCACATGACTTAAACATCTGCAAATTCTGGTATCCTAGGGCTGGAGAGTGGGCAGGTGATCCTAGAAATAACCCACCAGAGATATAGCAAGAGAAAATTGTATAATGTTCTAAAGTCATTATCCTAATTATCAAACCTGTAAGCCCATTTTTGGTCCTCATTATACATACCTTCAGAACATATGACATTATTTATTATTTCCTCCCAAGATTCTCTACTGCCAGGGCATCTATGATATTATATTATCTTGGTTTTCTTACAACACCTCTGATCATGTCTATTCAGCTTCCTGGCTGCTACAGTTTACCTCTTGAATAATGATTTTTCTCTGGGTTCAACTTAGATATTACCTCTTTTTACTCTACACATTTCTTAAACAGTGTCATTCTTTTCTTCATATTTGCAATCCGTTAGCTATTGATTTTTTGCCAAATTAAGTCTCTGTTATGGTTTGAGTCTGGATGTCCTTCCAAAGCTTCATGCAGTCAGCGGGGTAGACTTTTAGTTTGTGAATGATTCATGATCCAATGCTGGGATTATGGGTGTGAGTGCTACACCCAAGTGGGTGTGGCCTACATACAATATAAGGGTCAAAAAGCGTCTTCACTCCAGGCTCCTCCCCTTTTGCTCTTACTTCTTACTGTTTTCCGCCACCATGAACTGTTTGTTGCCCTCTGCCAAGTGCCACTCTGCCTTGGAGCCAGTGATTATGGACTGAAACCTCCACAACTGTAAGGCAAATAAACCTCTCCTTCTTTCATTTTGGGCATCAGGTATTTTGTCTCAGCAATGAGAGAAAGTAACCAAGACAGTCTCTAATCTTTACCTGTCTTTACTACCTAATCCATATATTTAAGACACCTAAATGATATTTCTACCTTAATTACAGTCATCTTTAACATATTGAAAACTACAGCCAACATTTCCTTCCCTCACCTAAATTCATCTCTTCTCCTAAATTCCCTAATTACATTTATAGCATCATTACCAACCCAGTTACTCAGGCTCTATAAACTTTGTTACCCTCAAATATTCTTCCTACTTTACCTCCTCACATGTATTCATCACTAAAATTTGCTAATTTGAGCTTTAAAATTTCTCTAGCAAGAATATCTTCTTTCCATTTCCACTGTAAATGCTCCTGCATTTTTCAAACACTGGTTTTCCAATTAGCACAGGGCTACATATCAAGTTCAAAACCAGCCTATACTACATAGCAAGACTCTGTCTAAAAAAACCAAAAAGACAAAAGAAAAGAAAGAAGAACTACCATTTTTCAACAGGCCTATCTACAGAGACAAGACTAAGTTTTATAGCTTAATACACACACAGCTTTTGATAATCTGATCCCAATCCATTAAGCATCAAAGCCTACTTCAATTCCCACCTGTTTACACTTCTTTCCAGTCCCATAACAAGACAGTCACACACACATTTTTAACAATCTCCTTTTACTATCTTTTCCACACTGCAAAGGCTTACCCATCCTATAAAAGTTGGTTTAAACATCACCTCTCATGATAAGTCTTTTCTTTCTCTCAGGAAAGTGGGTCCATATTCTTCCTTTATCATTACTTATTTCAAAATTGTTTCCATTAATTAGAAATAGGTTTGGTTTTTTTGGTTTTGTTTTTGCTTTTATTTCCTAATTGAGACAGAGGTCTGGCTATGTTCCCCAGACTGGTCTTCAACCTCCTGGGCTCAAACTATGCTCCCACCTTAGATTTCCTAGTAGCTGGAACTTTAAGGATCCATCTCTGTTCAAAAAAAACCCAAAAAAGTACAACATAAATGTATATAATTATTAGTCAATGAATAAAGCAAGTTTTCAAATAAAAGATTAACTGGAACTCTCATTCTGCTAATGAGAATATAAAATGGTATAATCAATCTAGAAAACAGTCTGGTAATTTTACATAAAGTTAAACATATAATTACATGACCTAGCAATTCTTTTTTCTAAGTATTTACCCAAAAGAAATGGAAATAGGTAAATATATGAATGCTGAAAAAATAAAAAGGATAAAATGGAAATAAAGCTTTGTAAATAAGGAAGGGAAGAAGGGTGAAAAGAGGAGAGGGGAATGGGAAAAGAAAGAACTAAGATACATATGTAAAGGTACAATTCCTTATGATGAATATGACCATTATGCTTATCTAAACTATACCAATAAACTTAATTTTAAAGGAAACTTGTGAACCCTGAAAGATCTGAATGTCGACATTCAGAACTTTGTTCATAATATCCAAAAACTGTAAACTCAAATATCTACTAACTGATGGATGGATACACAAATTGCATCATACTCAACAATAAAAACAATTGTGGCCGGAAGTGTAGTTCAGTGGTAGAACACACTCTTGGCATAAGTGAAGTCCTAGGTTCAATCCCCAGCACCAAAAAGAAAAAGCAAAAATTGGAAATGGGGAACATCTGCCAATACAAACAATGCAGATAAGTCTCATGTGATTCTAAATGGAAAAAAATCAAACGTAAAAAGCTATGATTTACTCAGGCATGGTGGCATAGACCTGTAATCCCAGCATTCGGGAGGAGGCTGACGCAGTTGGACCACCACAAACTGAAAGCCAGCCTGGGCTACACAGTGAGTTCAAGGTCAGCCTGAACTACATAGCCAGATCCTGTCTCATAAAGAACCAAAAGATTTTTGAAGAAAAAGATATTCACATAATTTCTAAGTGTTTCTTACAAAAACAATTAATTTTACTGTTGAAAAACCTAGTAGACACTGATTATATATCAAATAATCAAGGTGAAAATCATTAATAAGTGAAATTGTGCATCACCAGATAGAATGTGGTGATCATCTCTTCTAACACTTAGCCCAAGTGCAAAACCTGTATGTATGGACCCAGGAGAAAGACACTTCAAATTGAAGGGCCTTCTATAAAATAACAATTGTAATCACCAAAATTGTCAAGTTCATGAAAGTCAAGAGAAGATGAAGGGACTGTTCCAGATTAAAGGAGACTAAGACATGACAAGTGCAACACACATTCTGAATTGCATCACTTTGCTAATAAAAAGATTAACAGCACAAGAATAAAACTTGAGCTACATGGAGTACATCTGAGTGAATTTCCTATTTCAATGACTGTACTGTGATTATGAAAAACAACCTTGTTTGGAAAATGCACACTAAAACGTACTGAGGTGATGATATCAGGTCAGCAGCTTCCTATCAAATTGTTCCGACAATGAGAACTCTTGTACCATACTTGAAACTTTCAAGTTTGTAATTGTTTAAAAGTGGGGGGAAAGCAATGTCACTAAAAATGAAACAAGATTAAAAACAAAACTGATTTACTATACTTAATCTTGGAAGGAAAGAGACACTGGACTATGCAAAATTACCAAAATATAATACAAAATTTTGGCGACAGAACCCACTTTAGATATAGTCCAATTTCTGCTTTTAACAACTGTCCTCAATCACACATGACTGGTAAGAGATGAAAGAAAATGAAAGACTCTCACTGGGAGTTCTTTGGAATCACCGCAGAGGCAGAGGCCCAAGAGGGGGCAGAACAATGGTATTCTGACACTACTTATGTCCATAAACATTAGCAAAACACAATCTCAGCATCTCCTTTGAAAAATAAAGGCACTGCAAAGCTGACATCTAAAATTCTTTGCAAGTTTGAGATTAGAACTGCCCTGAAATAAAAGGCTTCCAGGGCATTATACTTACCTTGTAGTGATACAAAGGAATGCAAACACACAAGGAACATGCATGAACCCTAAATTCCCTGAAGGGGAAGTCCATTAATTAATTAAAGTAATGCATTCTCCAAACTTCTTGCTAAGAAAATTTAGGATGAATGAAAGGAACAATTAAAACACTCGGAAGTGAAAGGAAGATCACCTTAGGCGGTCAAAAGGTTGATTTACTTTAAAAAGGTACTTATTTTGTCCTGAAAATGACAGTCACGTTTGTCCTGAAAGAACAGAGCTCATTTCCTAGAAATGTTTAAAAATGCAAGGATCCTTTCCTCTACCCCGTAGCACGCGCGTTTAGTGGGGCGGTCGCCAGGCCCCCAGGGCACAGGGGTGAGGTAGCACCGGACTCTCGGCACTTCCTTTTGGAGAGGACAGCCCCCTGCGTCACTAGTACACACTCGGGATGCAGAGCAGAAGTTAACCCCGGGGAACTTATCACAGCTGGCTCCCGCCCTCCTAGCCTTGCGGTTCTGGGCTCAATCCCGCCAGCACTAGGGCGCTGCCCGGGTCCCGGACGCCACCGGCGAAAGTCGCGGCAGCGCGACTCGGCCGCAACTAACCCTGCGGACAGCCCTGCGCCGGGCCGACGCGGCCTCCAGTCCCCGACCGGCTCCGTCGCGCGGATCCCTCACGCCCACCGCGACGCTCGGCCCCGCCGCGAAGGCCCGCTATCCGCCACCACGGGGCCGGGCCCTCCGCACCTCTCCGCCTCCCGGCCGCGACGCCCGGCCCAGCGGAGCCCACTGGACAGCGGCCGGGGGCGGGGAGGCTCGGGGGCGGCGCCCGCCCCACACCCTTACCTGGCTTCTCGTGGTCGTAGCCTACCACAATGAAATAGTCGGCCAGCCGGGCCATGGTCGCCGCCCCCGCGCCCGGGAAGCGGGCTCCCGTCGCCGCCCTCGCCGCCGCCGCCCACCCGGCCCGAGAGGACTCAGCATTTTCCCTGAAGCGGCCGTAGCGGTAGCGGCGGCGCTTCAGCCATGTTTGACAACCGGGGCGCGCTCTGCGCCTGCGCCGCGCCTGGCGCCCGCTCCTCCCCCGCCCCCACCCGCGCCGGCCTGGCGGCCCAGAGTTTACGGCGAGCCCACCCCCACCCAGAGTTGGTCGTGCGCGCGCGCGGGCGGGCGGACGCTGGGAGTGGGCGGCTGGGCGTGTACCCGCCACGCGCCGCCACGAAGCCACTAAAGCTGGTTCGTGAGGCGCCCAGTCTGTGGCTTCGCGGTTCCTTTGGCTATGTCTGTGCCTCCCTTAAAGCAGAGGGTCGTCGGGTGCATTTTTTATTCTTTATCTTTGAATTTGAGAGCTGGGACTTGGAGAGATCACTTGGAAAATGCTCTTTCCGCTGCTTACTGCCACCACCGCCACCAAAGATGAGATTCTCCCGCCCTCGACTGGAAGCAAGGAATTTGCACTGCCAGGGCTTTTGCTGCACGTTTCCTGTTTATGTGGAGATGGGAATTTTAGAAACATGCCACCAAGCAGGCGGGGGAGGAGAGGCCTTTGCGCAATCCTCGAGAGGCGCCTCGGATTTCAAGGCTGCTTGGGTCGGGGGCGGTCAGCCTGGGCTTCCCCCGAGCGCCCGGGGATGCTGGATTCCTGCGAGAACGCGGCATCCCCGGGATCCTCCTGGACCAGGCTGGCTCGTCCCTGGGGAGCCCCGCCCGCCTTGGCTGGCTTTCCAAGCAGCGGTCCAGGGGCTCCCGGCAGCCGAAGCAGGTGGTAACTTCTGAGTTCCTTGCACACACACGAAATGAAATGAATTAGTGCTCTCATTCAGTCTAAAGAATATCCAGATCGCTTGCTTCTTTATTATTATTGATCATTTTGAATTTGGCTTGTGTGACACTGAAGTTTTGGGAATCACTGTGGTTTGGGAATCACCTTCGTGTTTGCTCATTGTTAATCACTATTAATTGAGGGTTTGAACCTTAACGTGTAAGTGTTCTTAGCAAAGTAGCATATAGTAGTAGCTTAGATATTTTTAGTGAATAAATATTCACTTTCCCCCTGCTACAAGCAGGAAAACTGCACTGATTGAAACTAAACTGAAAGTCCAGTGGGTTGGCCTCTCTGCCGCCGTGAAGAGCCTCGTTCCCCTTCCTATGCCACTTTCTTCACCAGATTGAGAGGGTTGCTCTGCGGTGGAGGAAAGGAAACTGAATGAATGCAGTGCTTTAGGATATCATTTGTAAATTGTTAACGGGCAAACTGAATCAGTTTCATTCCAGAGGTAGGGAGGAGATAAATTGATCCTGAAAATAAACACCAACAACGGAAAACAAACCTCACATCATACCCCATATAGAAAGCGTACCCTGTGTAGAAATCCTCTTTATAACTTCTCTGGGTGCTCATCAGCATTTCTTTACTTTCAATAAAGAAAATCTAACCTCCTTGCGAGGTAGCCGGTTCACTGTTTCTTTAGTTGTTTTGTTTTGTTGAGCTAGATCTCACTATGTAGCCCAGGCTCACTATGTAGCCCAGGCTGGCCTTGAACTCCCAGGGATCCTCCTGTCTTAGCCTCCCAAGTGCTAGTATTACAGGCCTGCGCCATACTCACCACCAGGCTCCTTTCACTGTTATTTAATGGCCCTGTTGTTACTAAGTTCTTTCTTAGTCTATCCAAGTTGTCCTACTGTTAACTTCCCCTGATTCTGCTCTCTGAAACTACTCCCACAAAAATCCATTTTCGTATGATATTCTTTAAAATGTTTAGGGCAATTATGTCCCTTCCTGATTTTATTTTCTTTTTTTTAGTCAGAGTAAAATGTTCGCATTATAAAATGAAGTACTGTATACCATTCAATGGCATTTACTATATTTGCACAACTACTATGTAGACCTAGTTACAAAACATTTTCATCACCCAAAAGAAAACTTCATGTCTATTAAGTAGTCATTCCCATTTACCTGTCCTTCAGCCCTGGAAATCATCAATTTGCTGTCTTTACTCAATAATTTATTATGGGTATTTTATATATATTTGACAATCAGTTTTTGTGTCTGAATTTTTGTGTTTAGCAGTCTGTGCGTGTGTGTGTGTGTGTGTGTGTGTGTGTGTTTGAGAAAGGATCTTTTGAGGTTGCTAAATTGCCAAGGCTGGCCTCAAGCTTGAGATCCTCCTGCCTCAGCCTCCCAGAATGCTGAGATTACAGGCATGCACCACCACAACCAGCTAGGATATTGTTTTCAAATTGTATCCATATTGTAGCATTAGTACAATTTAGAAAATTACACAAAACTACCAGTAGTTCATTTTCTCTCTTTTTTTTGCTGAATAGTATTCCCTGTATAAATCATATTTTATTTCACCACTGACAAACACTTGGAAATTTTTTCCCTACCTTTTGGCATTGTGAACAGAGCTACTATGCATACAAACATATTTGAATATCTATTTTCAATTCTTTGTGGTATATCCTTAGGAGTAGGGTTACTGGATCATATGGTAAACCTATGGTTAGCTTTGAGGAACCACCAAACTGTCTTCCACACTGTCTGAAACATTTTACAACCCCACTAGCAGTGCACAATGATCTTATTTCTCTACATCTCTATCAACACTTGTTTTCCTGTTGTTTTTGATTCATTGTAACCATCTTAGGTATGCAGTAATGTCTTACTGTGGTCTTGATTTGTACATTTATCTAGCAACTAGTAATATTGAGCATCTGTTCATGCACATACTGGTTATTTTTAAATCTTCTTTCAAAAAATATCTATTCAAGTCCTGTGCAATTTTTTTTTTTCATTTTTGTGTACTAGGGATTAACCCTGAGGCATTCTGCAAGCTAAGAAAATGCTCTACCACTGAGTTATACCCCCAACACTGTCCATTTTTTTAATTGACTCTTTCTCTGTGCTGCAAAATGATTGAAACCAGGGCTTCCTATGTTCTATTACTGAGCTGCATTCTCAGCCTTATTTGACTTTTGTTGTCCACTGAGTACTAGATCTCCATCAAATATAAGCTTCACAAATATTTCTGTAGATTGTCATTTCATTTTCTCAACAATGTCCTTTGACTCATTGTAGTTTTTTTATGAAGTCCAATTTTTAAAATTTTTTTCTGTGATTTTGATGTTACATGTAAGACTGTTGCCAAATTTAAGATCATGAAGATTTATTTCTATATTTTCTTGTAAGTGTTGCATAGTTTTAGCTTTTGTATTTAAGCCTTTGATCCATTTTGAGTTAATTTTGCAGTGATAAGCTTCTCAATTTTTTTTTAACTTGGTGGTGCTAGGGAATGAATTGAGATGTGCTAAATCACTTTTTCTCATGGCTGGGACACAATATATAACAACCACAATTTAAAGAAGGAGAGGTTCACATTTACAGGTCTATAGTCAGCTGGTTCCAAACCAGGGACATGGCAGAAGGGCCTGGACAGAGGAGAGCTGTTCACATCACATTTGCCAGAAACCAGAGAGCAAAGGGAGGAAAGCGAAGTCCATCTTTCCAGGTGTTACCCCCTTCACATTCCTCTTCCAACCAGGACCTACCTCCTAACATCTCAACAACTATAGCACCCAGTAGTCCAATCACCTTGCAAAAAACCCTGCCTCTGCATGAGGCTTTGGGGAAACATCTAGCTATCAACCATGACTCCAGGGCCTTTGCCCTGAGCTCTTTTTTAGTGTTTAGTTTGAGTGAAGGTCTCACCTAGTCACTGCCATAGTTTAAACTATCCCCCCAAAGTCCCATGTGTTTGGAAGGCGACTGTATCATGGGGCACTATCCTCATCAGTGGATTCATCAGTTGATGAGCTCAGTAGCTGAAAATGCTCTTAGGAAGATGGATCACTGGCAGTGTGACCTGGGAAGCTGTGCTCTGTCCCTGGCCCCTCTCTTCTCTCTCTGCTTCCTGTCCGCCATGAACTGAACACCTTTCCTCTGCCATGTCCTCTTACTATGTTGTCTCTGCCTTGGAGCCAGTCAACCATGTACTTTAGCCTCTGAAAACCATGAGCCAAAATAAACCTCTCCTCCTTTACACTGTGGCTACAGAGTATATATCCAGTGACAGAAAAGTGACCAAGACAATCACTAAGTTGCCCAGGCTGGGCATGAATTTGGAATTCTCTGGGATTACAGGCATAGCCACCACACTAAATCCATTTTACCTTTTTTTTTTTTTTTTTTTTTTTTTTTTTTTTTTTTTTTTTTTTTGGCGACAGGGTCTTGCTATGTAGTTCAGGCTAACCTTGACTCTACATAGCTCAGGCTGGCCTCCAACTCACAGTGATCCTCCTGCCTCAGCCTGGGATTAAAGGTGTGCACTATCACACCCAGCCCATTTTACTTTTTAAATGTGTTGGTTTTAATTTTATTTGCATGTGTTGGTTTAATTTGTGTGTGTGTGTAGACACAATGGGAACTGAACCCAGGGTCTAGCTCAAACTAGACAAGGAATCCACCACTGAGCTATACCCAAAGCCTTTTGAGCCCTTCTGTAAATTCTTATTTGAGACAAAGTCTTGCTAATTTGCCCAAGCTGGGTTTGAATTTGCTATCTTCCTGACTCTGCCTCCTGACCAGTCGAGATTATAGGCATTTACTACCATAATCTGCATAAGTATTCTATTTGAAAAATCAGTGTTTAGCTATTTTCAAGCCTAGCATCTAATGCTATCTGCACTATTTCATTTTTTAAGGTCTTAGACTGCCAGCCATTTGCAAATAGATGTTTAAAGCATAGGGATTTTCACCTGTCTCAGGTTTATATTTAAAGGTACTGTGTTTGTATATACACATGAACATATTTAGCATACACTGAAACTGCACTTTGCTTTTCAGACAGTAGCTGCCAGGCTGCTGAAACTGATAGATCCTGATGCGTAAAACAGCCTCATTCCTGAGACTGCCAGAAGGTCAAACCATACCCAAGATAACCACCATTATCTTTTAACAAAAGAGTGAGAAAATCAAGCAAGCCCTGATTTGTTTTACTTATGGCAGGCAGGAGCAGCAAGGGAGAAAGACTATCAGCACAGTACTGACATGTACCTAAAGTAGATGCCTGCCTTTTTGCTTTAGAGGATAAACTGGAGCTGATTAGCAATGAGCAGATTTATCAGCCCTTGTTCAAGCAGTGGGCTGCCATCAGGTAAGCAGCTGATCTGTACAGTCATTCCAAATGCTTCCTGTGGTTAGCCACTACACTTCAAAGAAGGAGTATAAGAGACTTGACCAAATGTCCAAGGTTAGGGCCTCTTCAAATTGTTTCTACTAACCCACAACAAAAGAGACTAAGGCTATGGTGGAAAATTCCCTAATTCACTGCCACATTTCCAAGGACTCAGTTGCCTGAGCAAGAAACTTAATGATTGCTACCCTTGATGCTCCTCTCGCAGGCCCACATTCATCATTTAATCCTACTGCTTTTACTGCTCCTATATGTCTGCTTCTCTCCACTATCCCAACCACACCACAGTGGCCCTTTATCACCTCCCACAGTGATTGTTGCAATGGCCTCCTAACTAGTTTCTCTGCTTTCTATACTGGTAAAAATCAAAGACAGTAAGCAGGCTACTGACCCCGCGTTAAAATTAAATTGCTATTAGAAATGCACTGTTCCTATCTTGAGTGTAAGTTTGGGGTACAAGAAAGAGGGCTTCAGTGATGACTGAAGTGTCTAACAGTTGCCTTTGTATGTGTGACGAGATAAATGATTGAATCTTGACCTGCATTTGAAGTACCCCTGACATTAGCAGCTACAGTATAAATGGGTACTGTGAGAGTTTACAGGCTGCTTTTACTTAGATTGCATGTTTGGTTTCTGGCTACATAATTTGCAGAGCTCAGTGCAAAATGAATATACAGGACTTCTGTTCAAAAATTATTAAGAATTTCAAAATAGCTTCAACAGAACACTAAACCAAGTGCAGGCTCTTCAGAGTACAGGCCCTGGTATCCAAACAGAGTGCGTGTCCATAAAGCTGGCTGCACTGGTGTGGTTTAGGTGGGGTATGTATGGGAATGAGGGATGTAATAGAAATTATGGGGGTACTAGCCATCTCTAAACTCTCCTGAGTCCCACCACTGCTTTCCGTCTTGCTCTTCTCTAATCCTTCTACCACATTTAATAATCAAAATGATCTCTCCTTTTTTCTTTCTTTCTTTCTTTCTTTCTTTCTTTCTTTCTTTCTTTCTTTCTTTCTTTCTTTCTTTCTCTCCTCTCTTTCCAGGGCTGGGAATGTAGCCCAGGGTCTTGTGCATACTAACCACATGATCTACAACGAGCTACACCCTTAGCACCAAAGTGATCTTTAAATTTGCATCACACTATGGAGTATTACTCTGTTGCAAAAAAAAAAAAAAAAAAGATAAACTTGTAGGAAAATGTATGCACCTTGAGACCATAACATTAAGTGAAATAACATTTACTGAAGTAAATTAGACACAAACGCTTAAATATCACATGGTTTCTATTATATGAGAATCCCAAATTATAAACAAAGAAAAGAATAAAAGATAATAAAAGGTAGGAAAAAGATTTCTCAAATGGGGAGGGGATCAAGAAGGGAGAGACAGGGATGGAGAAAGGGGTGAAAAGGACTGAGGATGTATTCTGCACAGGTACTGACTCCACACAAGGAGTGTAAGCACTGTGTACTGCGAACATGAACTAATAAAAATAAGTAAATAAATAAATAAATGTATATCAGATCATGCTTCTTCTCTCTTCAAACTTGTCAATAGCTTCCCATGTCACCATGAATAAAGTGAAAATCTCAGTGTGACTCATAGTGTCCTATTTACTCTGACCCTGATGATCTCTTTAATCTCACCTCTCTATTCTCCCTTATTTAGTATAGTCTGACCAAATGAACCACTCTTCATTTTCTCTGATGTACTAAACTTTTCCTTGTCATTAGGCCTTCACACATGCTGCCTTCTACTCAGAACATTAGGCTCCTGTAGTCTTGCTTTTCCCCTGGAAAAGCACCTACGGTTTACCATCATATATGTATTTCTATGAGGATTTGTCTCACAGGCTATCCCACTAGGCTGTAAGCTCACTGAGATAACAAAAATGACATTTACATTTGTAGTTACTACATAGTTAGAATTAGCACAGTGCTGAATAATGATCAATAAATTCCAAAGTTAATCTTGATTGGCTTGAGTGACCCCTAGAAAATTAGGAAAGCACATTTCTAGGTTCTGGGTGGGTCATGGTGGGCATGACCTTGGGGGATATATCTGGGCCCTGGCTCTCTCCTGTCTGCCCCTTTCCAACCAAACATGAGGTGAGCAGCTTTCCTCTGCCATGAAGTTTCTGCCTCTGAGCCAGCCAATCATGTACTGAAAGCTCTAAAACTACAAGTCAAAACAGACTCTTTTTCCTTTACGTTGTATATGTCAGATATTTTGTCCTAGCATAGAGAACTGACTAATACAGCAAATATGTGTGAAAAAATGAATAGACTTCAAATTATGCAGGTCCATACAGAAGAATTGCTTCATTTTAGCCAAGCATGGAGCTGCATGCCTATAATTCTAGTACTCTAGGAAACCAAGGCAGGAGGATCACAAGTTTGAGCACAGCCTGTGCAACTTAATAGCTTAGTGAGACTATGTCTCCAAAAATAAAAAATAAAAAAATAAAGATTATCATGAATGTCTTGGGTTCAGTCCCCAGTACCGTATTTTTTTTTAAAAAAAGAAGAATAATTAAGAAAGGAAAAAAAATTGCTTCATTGCACAGACTTGTAGGGCACAGAATCTTAGAAGCAAGTAGCATGATAGTTGCTTTTTTGTTAACACCATTCTCTTTGGCAAAAGATGACATCAAACGTTTGATCATCTCATCACCCATTCATGAATGCCATGCACTGTGCCATCAGTATTATGTTTCAAGCCAGCTGTGGTGGAACACACTTGTAATCCCAGCACTTGGGGCTGAGGCAGGAGGATCTTTGTAAGTTCAAGGCCAACCTGGGCTACATAGTGAATTCAAGGCCAGCCAGAACTGCATAGCAAGACCCTGTCTCAAAGAAAATAATTTCTCTTGATGTCATTTTATCTTCTTCTGTTATTGGTACTTAACAACTTTTTTATGTGTACTACTTTCTCTGAGTTCTCTTTCATTTGTCCTACAAACTAACCTGTAAGCTTTCAGCTTTGGCTTTATCATGTACAAGGACTTTGCAGGAGCACAGAAATGCAGCACTGAGGTGAAGATACAGCTCAGTGAGAGAGTTGCATGCATGAGGCCCACTTGTTCAACTCCCATCAACTCAAAAAAGAAAAGGAGAGGGGAAAAGAAAGACACCAAAAGCATTACTGTATGTTGATACTCTAGAAAATACTGTGTTGTAAACACAGAGGTTAACTGTCTTTTCTACCCCAACATTCTGAACCAAATAGAAATTAAAGATATAGAAAGTGCTCTTTAATTCTGTGTCAGAATTTTTAACTTGGTTGATCTCCTGAAATGTATGCCTATTTTATTCTTTAATTGGCTTTTATGTACATGCTCATTTTCAAAAAAGTATCTGTGTTTTTATTTGTTCTTCTGAGATGTCAAAAAAAGTGCCCTGGGCCATGTATTCTGCTTTAATTCTCTCTATGAGACCAAATCTGCAAGAGTGATTCTGTCCTTTCTGTAAATCAGTTGCTGTTATGACTCAGGATGCCTCTTGAAACTTTTTTTCGAAAGAACTTTGTAAACAAGTCCTAAACTCAACAGACATTTTGAACTACATGAACAATAAACACATAAAATTTCCTGTTTTGAAAAAAGAGGCATCTGAGATTATTATACAATGTACTTAGCTACTCACATTTTACTCTTATTAATATCATTAATATTATTTATTACTCATTACTTTTCTGAAAACTCTGAATGTGTCTTATATTAAATTTAGGGACGGTATCCACAATATAAGCTGAGAAACCTTACTGCTACACATTTTTTAAAATTCCAAACATGACTAAGAATAAATCTTGGATTTAGGGCCTAGAATATAATTCAATAGAAATGTGAAGAAGGAACTGAAATGTCATTATTCAACAAGACTTTAATATATGTATACTTATACCTGTATATGTGCTATCAGGATATTTATGTTTATTACAGTATTGGGGGTTCATTTGTAAAGCTACCTTTTAAAATTCTTGGTTACATAGAAGAAAAATATCTTATCTCCATTAACCAAAATCTCTTCTCTTATTCCTTTTTCTTTTCTTTCAAGGAAGATTTTTAAAATCTTTCTTCCTTCCTTTCTCCCTTCTTCCTTTCCCCTTCTTACCTTCCTCTCTTTCCCTTTTCTTTCCTTCTTTCCTTCTTTCCTTCTTTCCTTCTTTCCTTCCTTCCTTCCTTCCTTCCTTCCTTCCTTTTCTTCCTTCCTTCCATTCTTGAGCTGTTCTTGCTCAGTGATAATTTATAATCCTTGGAACCTAAATGAACCAAAGTGTTAACAAATCAGCCATGCAAACCCCCTCCCATAAACCAGCAGCCTCCATGCTGGCCAAGAGGAGAACCGAGAAGCCACCCCGTTCTGTGAGCCAGAGGCAGCCATGCTCACTGGGAGGAGAACCAAAAAGCCAAACCCCTTTTGTTAGCCAGCTAGCAGGTAGGCTGGGAGACCACAAGAGCCCTCACACATGCACACATAAGCAACTGGTTGATTCACAGGAATATAGGCCAAGATGATAGCTATTGAAGTAAAAAGACAAAAATAAAAACAAAAACAAAAACTTAGTGCTTGTATTGTTTGATTGACTTTGCAGGCCTAAAGCCAGTAGTCTGAGCATCAAATTGGAGGATAACAATATGCAATATAGCAACTATAGAGGATTTGCTTTTGCCTTGTTTTTGAAATCCAATATTGTTCTCACTGTTTTGTTTGGTTCCACTTTATTGTTTTGTATTATTCCCTTTACCCTTTAAAGTAAAAAGATTAAAAAATGTTAGAAAACAGATCATCCATGCTGAACTTCCACTATGGTGTTTCCTTCTAGATAGGCCTATTGAATCAAAAACACATTCATTTAGTGACTTTTTTTAAAACCCCATTTACAATGATTAAATAAGGCAATTTAATTCCACAAGAAAAGAAGAAAAAAAGATGGTCATATTTGGGGAATTGTTTATCTTTTTTCTACTTAAACCCCTTGACACTTTGAGGAACACGCCTCATGTTCACTCACAAACACATTTTCTAAGATGCGGGCTTTCTAGCAAGATCCTCTAAACTGCTAATCCAAAACTTCATGTAAAGAAACAATTGACTTAGTTTTCAAGTGACAGAGCACTTAAGTCCAAGAGTGACCATGAGCATGCAGGAGAATAGTGGATGTGCCCAGGGTCCCAGGTAGGAATTCCTGACAATTCCTGCCACTGGCTTAGTTATTGCAGTTTGGTGGAGCCCAGCAATCCTGGGATTGCATTCCTTCTTGAAGCTGCCTGCAGCTCAAAGAGGAGTTTGATTCCTGATATACCCTCATTCCACCCCCAAATCAAGAGATCAGTTTCCTCCAAGAATCATGGGTATTCCTGAAGAACATAGCTAGGAGGAATACCTTGCCACAGAACTACCCGCAGATGGAAACCCGCAGGGCTAGTAGGAACTGGAAGGAAAGAGTCCAGATTTCGGGACTTTTGCTGGCTGTGGGCCAGAGTCCGGCCATTCTTGGCTTCCTGGGCAGCCCAAGGCATGCACAGGGGAAACGAAAGTAAAATATGACCTGGCAGAGACCCAGCTGGAAGCTGGAGACAGGTAGGTTGCATCTTCAGAAACTGACAGCCTGTCCTGGACATGATCTGTGTGAAGATGATTTGGGGAACAAAACGAAAGGAAGAGATGGAAATAGGAGAGGAGTAAGTGAAAAAAACAATGAGCTGGGGAAGCTCCTGGCACTAGCCTGCTCATAGTAATACGGGTTGTCTGTAGTACAGAAAGACCAGCCATAGGACCTCAGCCACTGCAGTGACTGTCTTGCAACTAGCCAGGTGTCCAGAGGTTGATCAGTTCTCTCGGTTGCACCTCACTGACCCTTAGCTTGTCCTAAGCCCTCCCCAGAGCCAGTGTCTCAAATCTGTCCCCTCCCCTCAGTTGAACCGCAAGTCTACTCAGGTGACTGACTCTGGGAAGAGTCCTCTGAATGAATAACCTTGATGTACCCATTTCTTCCCAGGTGCAATGTCCATGTTTCTGTTCTGAGAGCCATAAGGTGGCTGGCTGAACCAGCAGTGCTCAGCCTAGAACAAGCTGTGGGCAAGGTTCTTAGGACCCAGGATTCAGGTGCCTTTGCTGTGGTCTGGTCTCAGGACTATTATGGCAGGGCAAGTAGGAAACACAGAGCTCTGCTGGACTAGATGGGGATGCTACAGAGAGGACGTGACCATGAAAGAGTAAACCAGGGAGTGAAGACTAGAAGCCAATCTAGTCTGAAGTCTCTCAGTCTAGTCTCCAGGCTCCAGGACATGTGAATGGAGTAGCTGGTAACAGGACATTAGGGATCGGCAAGAAGGGAGCACTCTAAGGGCTGCTCTCCCTTTTGGCCTTCAGAAGAGAAATAAAAAAAAGTCAAGACGCTGTGAGGGATAAGCACAAACGGTGACAAACATGTTCAAACTGATTCATCATGAACAGGCACATTTTTTGGGTTGGGGTTGGAACTCTCCTCTGCCTCTTGAGATAGTGACCCCAGCTTAGAAGAATCCATGCCACCGCACCCCAATCAGTGCTTGCTTAACCAGGCAGAAATAGGAGTCTATTGCTTTCTACCTTTAGTGTGACTTTGGTACAATAAAGTTCAGCTCTTGGAACTTCAGTTTTATACTGGGTGAAATAAGAAAAGTGATATTACCTTCCTCACCTAACTTGAGAGCGAGTGTCAAGATCAAAGGACACTGGGAGGTTGTTGTGCTTAGTAAACTGTAAGGTGATTAACATACGTCAAGCATTAGTGTGCTCTTGGCAGCCAGTCCTCACGTTTACAATGGGTGAATGAAAGCAGCCAGGCAAACTCTCAGGTTATAACCTTATAAGGCATAATTGGATTACGGGGTGGGGGAATAAAATGGTATCTCTTTCTAATTTTGGCTATTCCTGTATTTCCAAATAGGCACATAAATACTGAAACTTCAGTTAACTATCTATTCCCTCCAAATCCCAATTCTTATTACAGCGGTTTCAAGATTTGCCCTTATTGCGAAATCTTACTAGCCCGTCCTGGAACCCGAGGTCCCGGCTGCTCTGGGGGGCTAGTCAGCCCCACTCTTCTCTGTACTGTACCCTTCCTCTACGGTTCCGTAGGAGTCTGAGTTGAGGCTGGGACCAGTCATAGAACCGGCAGGGTCCAGGCTCCATTTAAGGCCACAGCTCCCCAGGCTCTGGTTATCCGCGTGGTCATCCTGACCCTTCTGACTCTTGCAGCGCTATCCAGGAAGCCCCCCACTCTGGGACGTGTAAGTTCTGGAATAAGTACCCCAACAAGCTGTGTAGGCGCTCCTTCGCGGCTCCCCTCCCTTTCCGTTTGAACCGTATGCCAGAGAATAAGGGCCGTGGCAGTTCCTGCACCAATCTAGAGCTTGTCTCTGAGCCCTGCGGGCACAAGAGACCCTCCAATCCCACACGCACTGGAAAGCAGTACGTGCACCCGCATGGAGGCGCGTGCGCGCGCGCCCGAGGAAAGGAAGGGCTAGAGGGCAGTCCAAGCCCCGCCCCCTCCCCTGCGCTTCTATAAAGCGCAGGAACCAGCGCTGGCCGCGCTGAGTGGTTTCTTGGTGACACTAGGCAGAGCAACTCCGGCCTTACCACTTCTGTCTTCTTACCACAGTCAATCTTGGACTTTGGGGTTTCGTCAGTGACAGAAGGACGTCTCGGACTTTCTCCTCCAAGTACTTGGCAGCTCACCCTTTCAGCAGGTAGGTGCCGCAGGCTCAGCGGGGGGCGGGGGCGCTTTTCTGAGGCCGGAAACTGGAAGCGCTGGGTCAAGAGGACAGCCTACTTTGCGGGATCCTATTTGGGGTACACCCCACATCCCAGCCCAGCTCGTGCACACAGATGGAGCGGAACAGACCTAGTCCCCTCTGCTCCACCACCCAAGTCCCAGGGAGTTAAGCAGAAAACCCCTGGGAGACTGACGCTGGCAGCGGCCGCCCCTGCGGGGCCTGTCACCCTCCGGGCGGCTGCGACGCTTCTGGCGCCTCTGTGCACCCAAGGGAGATAAGCGTGGGAGCCTGGCGGAGCGCGGGCAGAGGCAGCCCGCGTCGGGCCTTGCGCCTGCCCTCCGTGCCCCGCCCGGGCGGTGCAGCTTCTCTGGTGCAAATGCTCAGCTCTTCTCGACTTTTCCAGGGTCTGTGCATCGCCAGAATGAAACTGGTTTCGGTCGCCCTGATGTTCCTGAGCTCTCTGGCCTTCCTGGGCACCGACGCTGCGCGGCTCGACGGGGCGTCTGAGACCCTAAAGAAGTGAGTTGGGGCAGCTCTTTCCCCAGTCTTGCTACTGGCAGACGAGGGAAGAAAACTTTCTGCCTGCCGGTTCCCAGGGGTTAAAAGTGATTGGGAGTGGAACCGCCCGGACGCACGCTGATCGGGTCTGCTTGTGTTTTTTAAGATGGAGTAAATGGACTGTCAGTCGTGGGAAGACAGAACTGCCAGTGCCCAGCAGCAACCCCATTGGGCTCGCAGACGCGAAGGCCGGGTCGGCCCAGAGGGCCCTTGGGCCACAGAGCTTGCAGAGCCTCTCTCGCAGCCCCCTGGCCAGGTATCTGCAGCGGGGATCCCGGGTGTTGGGCTGGATCGCAACTTAGTGGGAACACTTTCCAGCTCCCTCAGATCCTCGAATGGCTCTCGTCCTTGGCGACTGGGGAGAAAGCTCTGCCTGATAGGGGTCTCAAGTTGCATTCTTTTCCCTTCCCAGTGGTCCGAAGGTCGTCCTCACCCGAGTCAAGCGTCACCGGCAGGGCTTCCGAAGCTTTGGTTGCCGCTTCGGGACGTGCACAGTGCAGAAGCTGGCGCACCAGATCTACCAACTCACAGACAAGGACAAGGACGGCGTCGCCCCTCGAAGCAAGATCAGCCCCCAGGGCTACGGCCGCCGGCGTCGTCGTTCACTGCTGGAAGGCAGACAGGACCGGACTCTGGTGTTTTCCCAGCCACAGGCACGCGCGGCTCCTGGCTCCAAGGTGCACCGAGTGCTCGCTACCCTCCGGAGGATTTAGACTCCTGAGCTTCGGCGGGGAACCAGGCTGAGACTGTCAGTCCTGCAGAGATTTCAAGTCGAGGACGCACTGTCTGGCCAGAGCCCTGGCTTTGCAGGACCACCCTCCTTTTGAGGATAATGGTTTCCTCATTCTGATCAGGGCCTGGGTTCCCCCTCCCTGGGGACGAATTGGGGCGCAGGACCCTCGGGGCGGGGGTCTGAGCCACTGCCTTGCCCATCCACAAACCCATTTCTCACGGGGTATCACCCCACCGGGGCGCAAGCCTCAATATTATTACTTGAACTTTCCAAAACCTAGAGAGGAAAAGTGCAATGCGTGTTGTACGTACATACAGAGTTAACTATCAATATTTAAGTTTCTTGCTGTCAAGATTATTTTGTAACTTCAAATATATAGAGATATTTTTGTACGTTATATATTGCATTAAGGGCATTTTAGAGCAATTATATCTCCCTCCTATTTTAAGACGTGAATGTTTCAGCGAGGTGTAATATTGTTGTTTGGGTTCGTGGAGTGCGTGTCTGTGTGTGTGTATGTGTGCGTGCACAAAAGTGCACCTGATTACCGCCTGTGGAAGGGAACATTGTGTCTGTATAATCTATTTACATAAAATGGGTGATATGTGAACAGCAAATAAACTGTCTCCTTACTGATTCATTCTTGCCTCAGGCATCCCGGGAGCATTCTGGACCCGGTCTGCCCTGGAGCCTAGGAATCCCGCCGCCCATCTCTGGAAGATGGGGTGACGGCCCGGTCTGGGTGCGAGCTGGCTCAGCTGCACGCGGGTTTAGTAGTAGCGAGCTCTGCTTTTCATCGGGGTGCGTACATCCCCAGTGCCGGGTGCGCTTAAGGGCTCCGCGGAGACGCCCGAGGTCACTGCTTCGCGTGGCAGCCAGGCGGGGCTGGGCAGGGCCAGCCCAAGTGGGGTGGCGAGCCTGGACACCCTGAGTTGCGCAACGGAATCCAAGTTTTACCAAGTCACTCGGGGAACCCTGCGCCGTGACTGCGCGCTTCGGACAGTTGGGGTGGTCTGTCAGACTAATTGAAGGAGTTTACTCTGCCAGCTTCAAGTTTTAAATTTCGAAGCTACCCCAGCAAAAATGTTTGGACTTGTTGAGCAACTCCGCAGCCAGTAACCCCAGCCTTCTCCCAGCCAGAGCGCCCCACAAGCCGGCGGGCTCATAGGCTAGGCTGTGGTGCCCCCTGCCGGCAGCCGTGGATCAACACCCCCTCCCCCGCGCGCCCCCGTCAAGAGCGGCGAGGCTGTACGTGCGGTTTAGGTTTAATAAATTCTCCTACGTGGGAGTCAGCACACAACCTTAATGAAAGAGGAAAGAAAAAAAAAAAAACAGTTTGCAGATGCCAACCAACCTCCCCCCCGCCACCCCGACCTGCGCGGCGGCTCGCTGTTCTGGGACAGTGACTCAGCGCCCACATGCTGCGCAGTGTGCAGCTGCTGGCCGGAGGCGGGCTGGACGGACGTGCCGCCGGAACCGTGCGCCTCCGACGGCCCGAGACCTTCATTGTTCCGTCTCCCCTTGCAGCTCTCCCCTTCCTTCCTCCTCCGCAAGGCTTTTACATTTTCGCCCCACTTCTCTTAGGCCTTCCTTGCTCTCCCTCCTTCCTTCCTCCTCCTTGCTTTCTTTATGTCTTATCATCTTAGAAGGTTGCTCCGAGTTCCGCTGATAGATCCTAGACACTAAGCCCCATTAGTGACAAGAAGTGCGGGCCACGTGACCAGGGAGTGTAAGCTGCGGGTTGGTTTTGATTTCCCTCCCCCATTTTGTCTCAGCCAGTATCTTGAAGACTCAAAGTGGAGACAATTGCACGTCCCTTCCAGAAAGTTTCCCTGTCCTTTGTTAGTTGACCTTAACAGCGTTGTGAGGTCTGTCTGAAGTGAGGGGTTGCAAGTGGGACAACAGAGGATCTGTTGGTAAATATTCACGTGGAGGAAACTATGCGCCAGGCACTGAAATGTACAGGGCTTTTATGAATGAGGGAGTGACTCAAAAGTTACAGTCAAGGAATTTCTGTGTCAGGAGTAAGCTCAGCATGGGTAGAGGTCTGCAGGGGCTACGGTAGCTGCTGACAGTGACAGCGGTGGCACACTTTGGCCTTGCAAATAGTGGCTCAAGATTAAACACTCACCCTTTTCCTTGAGCCGAGGTCTGCCCCCTAGCCACAGAGTCCTCCAGCCAAACCTCACCCTGGCAGAGCTTCAGCCACCGGACAAAGCTGCCAAAGG
Organism: Dolichotis patagonum; assembly: GCA_004027295.1. Classification (NCBI taxonomy): domain Eukaryota; kingdom Metazoa; phylum Chordata; class Mammalia; order Rodentia; family Caviidae; genus Dolichotis; species Dolichotis patagonum. Next base: position 48,300 of record PVJX010004846.1, read on the forward strand.
CAGGTTGGGCACTAGCTTAGGGCTGCTGTGAGCAGGGAACAGGCATCCAGCCCTTTCTGCCCAGGAGTCTTATGACTTCAGGGAATCCAAAGCAAGTGAATCTGAAATGGTTCAGTTCTGAGAGGGAAGAGGCAGCTGCTCAGCTGGAGTCCTTCCCACCACCAATCCTGTGACTGCAGACCTTTCTGAGGAGACAGAGAGCCCCCTATGACCAGTCTGGTAGTGTTTAGGATTAACTGAAGGTCATCTTCAAATCCTAGGCACTTCTCAGTAAGCTGGCCAATCAACCTGATTTTTTTTTTCATACAGTGCTGAAGTTTATCAGGATAGGGCCTCTCAATGCCAATAACACATCATTTATCAACAATGATGAGTCATTTGTGAGCTGATTGGACCTGTCTACAGCTGAGAAGTAGTCACAGCCTTTATCTGCAGCTACTGTTGCTGGCTATAGGAATGGTACCACACATTTGTGATCAACCAAGGGTACCAGGCAATTTCTTGAAAAGTCAACACGTTCCTGAACAGCTAAGGGTGAAGGAAAGAGATGAGAAGGAATGGAAACTGATTCTTTTTTTAGCACTTGTTTGGTGTCAGATATTCTCCTAGCCACTTTCTGTACCTTATCTCATGTAGTTCTTACAGCAGCCTTGTGAAGTAGGTGCTATTATCTCTTTGTAGATAAGGAAACTGAACCTCAGAGACATAAAGAAACTTAACCAAGGTCACACAATGAGTAGTAAGTGATGGAGACTGCATTAGCACCCACACGCTACAGGCTATTTTGATGCCATGAAGTCATAAGGAGTAAAGTGGGATAATTTTAACATTTAGGTTCTCAAGCCAGTTGTCCCCAGATGTCCTCTACTGCAGGGATGGTTTGGGTAGGTGATTTACACCTGTGGTTCTGAAAGATTTACAGGAGGGCTGGTAGAACTGGAAAGGAGAGCTGCCTCAGCAGCAAGCTCAATGTGAGCAGAATAAATAAATGAAGTGAGTTTTAAATTCTTGGTCTAGGTTTGCAGCAGGGATTATAAATCAGGAATAGCCTTTTCCCCCCTGAGCTAAGCCACTGACCTCTTTGGTTTGCATTGCCAAATATAGTTCGAACATACACCAAGGGCCTCAAGAGCTGGCTTCTGAGGGGAAGGCCTCCTGAGTTATTCCTGGCCCAATACCATCCCTCATTGTAGGTCTGAAGTCGCCTAGAAGAACACCTGTGTCTACAAAGCTGCAAATAGAGTTTTCACCCTTGAGGTGGGACCTTTTGTCTTGGCAGCTACTCCTCAAGGCAGCTTTTCAGAGGATGTTCTGAGCCGACTAGGAGTTTGTAGTGCTGCCCCTCCTTTCCTCAGAAGGAGAGGTCTTGTTATCCAGCGACCCACAGAAGTTTCTGCCAAAGCTGGGTTGGAGGCTTAGTCTTCATTTGCATGGGAAGAAGGGTGAGGCTAGATAGCTATCTGGTGGTCCCGCTGGTCTTGTTCCAAAGCTATTTTGGAACATTCTGGAAAAACAATAAAATGACTTTGACCACACAGGCAGCTGATTTTAGTAGGTTATTGTACATTTATCCAATAGCAGGAAAGGAGTTCTGAATAGCAAGATAAATTTTTTAGAATGCAAAAATTGCAGCATATCTTCAGAGTGGAAAAAAATGTTCACCTTTAATATCATTTAATATCATCCCCATAGATAACTACTATTAATATTTTAATATGTACATTTTTATATATTTTAACATATACACATATTTTAAAAAATGAAACAGGTGGGAACAGCTGAATTAAACACACTCTTCAGTTTAAGAAATTTTGTCATTATTCATCTGTTTAAGGTTTCTCTGTTATTTAATGGTCTTATTTTTTCCTCCCTTAATTTTCATACCTCTTCCTGTCTCAGTATGTATGATAGTTGCATTTATTACACACATATTGTCTTTTGAAATCCATTGTATTGTGTCATAATAACTTCTCTCTCTATGTGTCTCTGTCTCTTTCCTTTCCTTCCTTCTTTCTTTCTTTCCTTTCTTCCTTTTTTCATATGCTGGTGCTTGAATCCAGAGCCTTTACAATGAGCTATACCCCCAGGGTTTTTTACTTTTTACTTTGAGACAAATCTTAACTAAATCACTAAGTTGTTAGGCTGGGCTTGAACTTGTTATGTTTCTACCTCAGCCTCCCAAAATACTGGGATTACAGTCATGTACCACCATACCTGGCTACAACTTTGTGTTTTTAATATACAAACACTATTGTGTTGTATATTATTACATTGTGTTAAAGATTGTTATTGTTTTCTAATTTTCTCATTCATCCCCAGAATATCCTACCCACATTTTACTTTTCTTGTCTTTTAGTGGAAGACATTTGAGTCACCTCCAGCCTTCCTCTGCCACTCCCTCTGAGTGTAAACAAACACCCAGTTTCTTATGAATCGGAATGAGAATTTCTTGGTGATATATATCCACACATTTCATCATTTATCCAGAAGACTTCCACACATATCTGATGCTGAATTGGCAACATTGGTTTTTAGAATGCTAGTTCCAGTTTGTATTCCCACCTATAACAGTTCCCGTATCCCCACGTCCTTGCCAATCTTGGTGTTTGTGATGGTTAATTTTATGTGTCAACTTGACTGAGCTAAGAGATGCCCAGATGGCTGGTAAAGCATTATTTCTGGGTGTGTCTATAATGATGTTTCCCGAGAAGATTAGTGTTTGAATCAGCAGACTTAAGATCTGCCGCCACCCATGTTGGGCGGGCATCACTCAGTCTGTTGGGAACTGGAATAGAACAAAAAGGTGATTTCCCTGTCTCTTTTCGAGCTGGACATTTGTCTTTTCCTGCTTATAGACATTGGACTTCCTGGTTCTTAGACCTTCAGACTCTAAGACTTACATCATCAGCACCTGTCCCCACCCTTTCAGACTGGGAGTTACACCCTCTGCTTTCTTGGCTCTCAGGCCTTTGTATTTGGACTTTATTATAACCCTGGCTTTCCTGGTTCCCAGCCTGCAGACAGTATACTGTATCTTCAGAATCTCAGCCTCCGTAATTACATGCGGCATGTGCCCCCCCACCACATTAGTTCTGTTTCTCTGGAGAACCCTGAAAATATATCATGGATCCTGTTTTTTGATGGTTGCAACCTAGATGGATATTAAACTATAATGCTGTTTAGGCTTTGGGATGTAGCTCAATGTAGAGTGCTTGCTTACCATACATGGGGACCAAGGTTCAATTCCTAGCACCACAGACTCACACACAAAATTATCTGAAATTGTTTTCTAGTAGAGATAAAATTTAAAGGACATAAAAAGAAAAATGCAACCAAGTACTATGATAAATAAATACATAATATTGTTTAAATTTTCATGACTGATTACAAGTGAGTTTTGGCATATCTTCATTTATTGCTGATGTGAATTATCCCTAATGAGACACACAAATACAAACAACATTTGCTTATATACAACATTTTTATTTCCTGTGCAGTATTTCATCAGATGGAAATATCATAATTTGTTTAATTGGTCCTCTGACTTTGGACAGGAAAACTTTCTTACTAAAAATGTCCTTAATATTTTTGTGCATTGATCCTCAGGTAATTTTGTATCTTTTTTAGGATAAATTTTGAGAAATAAAATTATTGGGTCAATAGATGTGTTTTTAATTTTTATTTATTTATTTATTTATTTATTGGTATCAGGGATCGAATTCACAACCTCATGCTTGCCAGATAGGCGCTTATGCCACTGAGCTAAATCCCTGGCCCTAGGTATGAATTTTTTTAAAAAAAATATTTGAAACATACTGCTCCCTGAAAGAAGCAATTTTCACTTTTATGAACAGAATATAAATGTCAATTTCTCATATAATTAGCAGCACTGAGATTTGTCCTTTTTCTTATTATATTATCTGATCGTTAAAATGGTACTCCCTATTACTTCTTAAAAAGTTTTATTCTTTTCTCATGTTTTTGAGTTCTTTCTTTCTTTTCTGAGATATGGTCTCACTGTTTCAAGTATGACAAGGCTAAGACTGACCTCAAATTTGCAATCCTCCTGCACCAGCCTCTTGAGTGCTGGGATTACAGGTATGTGCCACCATGCCTGGCAATTTAATTTTAACATATTTAGTCTATAGTTTATTCTAATAACTCTGTTATCTTTATCAGATGACTCTTGTTCATCATGATCTATTCCCCATTTTCTGTGCTTTGGAGTTCTGAGCTCGAGTTGCTAAAGCTTAACCTATCATGATTCTGTGTGGACTGGATTGAGGTGAGGCTTTCCAGCAAGCTGTATAGTTTCTGCTTCTAACTGCCTCAGGGTTTTTTATTACTTTGGGACCATTTTTGTACATTGATTGATTTGATGCCCACACACCATGCACAAGCACAGCCATGTTAGAGATGTGGGGTTTAGCCTTTTGAGAGTCCTGGATTTACTTGTGAATCTCGGTTCCCTTTCTTTTGTCTCTAAATACGTTTCTTTATTATTAAGTAGATAACTCAGAAAACTGCTTTTCAGCTTAGGCTTTCTGCTTTGGATTTTAGCTATCTTGGTTTGGCCTTCTGGATTTCCTGCATTTTCAAAGGAATTCAACAATATACTTTTTAAAATTAAAAAAAATTATTAGTATATTTTGCAACACATAATGATCACTTTCATCACGGGGAGCTAGTACCTGTATTTAACACATCTTGATTCCTTTTATTTCTTTCACTATGCATTTAAAAGAATAATAAGTATGCTTTACTTAACCTTTCTAGATATTTGATAGTAGCAGATTTTCAGATATAGTTTGCTATATCTTCTAAAATAGGAATCGGCATCAACTCATCTCATTATTACTTTAACTTATATTTATTTTTTCACTAGTGAGCTTATTTTTCATGTCTTTGTGACTATTGTGTTTTCTTGCATATATTAATTTGATTTTAAGTTCTTGATTCATTTATTCAATTGAGGTGTTCATGTTTTTCCTACTAATGTGAAATACTGCCTATAAAAATAAGTCATATTACATACAGACACAGATTTCTTCTTTTGTGTACAGTGTAGTTTTGCCGTATAAAAATTATAAATATATATGCAATCAAAAATTGTGAGTTTAAGATATAGCTTAGAGGTAGAGTGCTTGCCAAGCATACATAAGCTCCTGGGTTCTACTTGCAGCACTGCAAAAATTAATCTTTTCTTTATAACTTACGTCTTTGTTGGTGTGATTGCAAGATCTCTGCTTCAATGTCTTAGAATATCTACTTATTTTTCCTAATACATTTATGGTTTTGTTTCATACTTTAAGTATTTTAATGCAAATGGAATTTGCATATTTTGGTATATGGTATGAGGCAGGGATTTAGCTTCATTCTTTCTCTAAATTGTTGACTAGTTGTTTATTATGTACTCTGAGCAACACCAAAGTCTTCAAGCTGAGAGCTTGCTAAACTGTCTAGCCTGGACTCAAATTCTTGATCCTCCTGCCTCAGCCTCCTAAGTTGTTGAGATTATAAGAATGTATTACTGCACTTGATTTCTTTTTTTTCACCTAGACATAACACTATTATAAACAGCTAAATTAGGTAGAAATGTTATAGGCAGTCATAACTAGGTCTTCGAGAGAGTCAATACAAAAGATAAAAACACTTCAACTGTGCCCGAGGCACACTTGTTGGAGGCCAGACCTCAAGCTAAAAATGGAATGAACAGGCCTACATGCTTCCCCAAAGGGTAAGATAAGTGGTAACACCTGGTCCAATAAAGTCTAGATAGATATCAGTTACCTCAGTGGGTGAACAAGACCCCTGGAACCATCCTTTCCTGAAAAGTTCTTTGTTCTTTCCATATACACTTGCTACGTGACCAGCTTTCCCATTAGATCAATATTACCTAAATGGCTATACTTTATAATCCTGCTTGATCATAGCTTTAACCTGCATTGTACCCATCTTGTGATTTTGTTCTATAAAACTTCCACTGTGAAGTGGTGTCCACAGCAACCCATTTGGGTCCCCTCCCATCTTTCTCAGGAGCTGCCTCTTTCTCAACAAAATTTCCTACTGTAAACCTCCATTGTTCCTTAAAATCCATTCTTCAGTTCTGAGGAACATGACTTGGTGTATCTGACATCTAGCAAGTTGAGAGTTACATTTGTTTCTCCTATGTCATATGAAGGTCCTATATAAATATCTGCCCCCAATATATTTCAGTATGCATCTGTTAAAAAAAAAAGAATAATAACAAAATTCTGTCCTATAGACCTATGTGCTCATGGCATCTTTAACATTAAATTCTGCGGTATCATCTCATACCCAGTCCATAATCAAATTTGCCTGATTGTATTAAAAATGCCCCCCCCAACATTCAGGTTGTTTAATGTTGCATGAGGACTAGATGAAGAAATCAATGGTGAGATGTCTCTGGAAAGTTCTGCAGGCCTTGTAGTTCTCTAAGCCCCTCTGGCAACATGTGGAAGGGGGCTTTGGTGTTCATGGCGTCCCAGGTGAGGCTGTTGCTGAGCTCTGTGAGGAAAGAGATCTTATGATCAATGAACATGAGAGCTTCTGCCAGCATTAACTCCAGGGAAAACCATATCCCAGCACCATCTAGATGTGTGAAGTATCAGAGACCACTGCATCAACCAAGAAGTTACAGCCCAAATCCACCTACATATATAATTCTGAGTGCTTAGCTTCCTGGAGCCGCTCAGTGACATTTTTAGTTGAAGGTGTTTGGCCAGCTGCTCATATATCTTGTCTCCATGGTCCAGCACCTTTCACAAGTCCCGCTGCAACAAGTCACTGATGAAAGCCTCATAGTGCATTACTTTCTCCCTGGTGGCTTCCACTGCCCGCCATTTAGAGAGCTTCACCGTGATGAGCTCCGTTGGGCCGCTGGCAAGGAGTTAAAAATGTCGTTTGACAGTTGTTTGTTTAAAATAGACTCCAAACAAAATTGCTGTAATTTTAGTGTTTCTTTAATCTAGAGCAGCCTCCTTCCTTTTGTTTTCACACCACTGACATCGAAGAAAACAATGTTTTAATAATTGTGATTTAGACCTTTCATATTCAAGGTGGATCTCCATTCTCCACTATGTGCGAGGGTTCAGCCAGCACATCCTGGCCTGCTGCTTGTTGGGGCAGGTAGGGCAGTCATTTCATGTATGCAGAGAGAGACTCTCCAAATGTAAGTCTTCCTGCTTTTCTTCAGCTACACTTTGACCTTTCCCCCAGTAAGTCAGCAGGATTGCCTTGAGGAGAATTAGGATCGGAACAACCCAAATGCAAAGAGAAAGAAACAGTCAGTGTTCAGTTTTCAGACTTTTAAAACAGCCTCTTGAAGCCCACATCAAAAACAATAGTTTTGAAAGCTTTTTATTTGCAGAAAAGCAGGTTTTGTTTGTAAGGAGAAAAGGCTCTTGAAAATCTAAAGGAAAAGCCGGAAGCATGGAGGGGAGGGGAGGTTAGGCTTTGCCCATGTTGGAAAGAGGCTAGAGGGAAAGGCATACTTGAACACGTCTCCCAGGCCTTTGGAGATGTAGTAGGTGGTGGAAAGCCCAGGGGAAAGAGTCCTACAGGGAGCAGCCAGTGTGTGGTATATGAGCATGTCAGTGTCAGCAATTCTGTAAAGCTGATCCAATGCCTACTGCCAGCTCTGGCCATCCTTGAAGCTCATCTGCAGCCTTCTAAGGGGATCTGCAGAGCCCAAGGACCTTGCTAACTACTCTGTTTTCACTTCCTGGGGCTTTCTTTCATATAGCTTTCAGGGTGTGTTCACTGCTTTGATGGTGCTTGCTTGTGTCCAGAGTCACTGCTGAGCCCCATCCGGACTGCACTGCATGATAGAGGATACTAAGAAACCACCTCCAACTTCTTAGAGTAACAATGAAGGGGGACATTACTGAAGGGAAAGTCAGCAACCTCTGTATAAAGGTGAGGCTAGATGAGGGGAGAGGCGCTCTGTTACATCCACCTGTCACACAAGGGGTTGCCAGCTCCTGTGCGCTGGCCTAGTTGGTAACCTTTTGCCCTAGTTTGATGGGTGTGCTTCCACTAGTGAGAGCAGTGATCCTTAACTTCTTTTGCCGATTAAGAGCACATGGGGAGACTGGAAAAAATACTGATATGAGCTCTGTTCCAAACCAACTGAACTAGATTCTCTGTGGCATGATGCCATTGTGCAATTGTATGTACAATTTTATCTTTGCGAGAACACTCAGCTTTATTCAGTCCACATGTTACCATGCTAATTCAAAACTGCACCCCTGTGGTCTAACAGACTAATAGCCGTAGTCGATTGATTTCTTAGTTTTTGACTTATGGTTACATCCACCAAAATGACCAGAAAGAGAAGGGTTAACTGCATGTGTGGGGAGGGTGTTTGGAGAGAAGATCAGGTGCAGGGATGGGAAGAAAGCCAGCTGAGGATGAGGTAACAGCAAACAGGTGCTGGTGTTGGCGGGTGCTGGCACCCAGAAGAAACAGCAGGAAAGACAGGGCACCAAGAACGGTGGAGAAGCTGGGTAGAGTGGCACTCACCTCCAAATTCAGTTATTCGCTCGGGAAGATGAGGTAAAAGGATCATTTGGGTCTGAGTTCAAGATAAGCCTGGGCAGTCGCAAGAGTTGGTCTCAACCAATCAACTGAGCAACTGAGCAACTGAGCAACTGACCAGCCAACCAATCCAGAACAAATCATTTTCAGGTCCCCTAGAGATCCAGTTGTGGGATGCAGAATGGACAGGAATTACTGCTTATTATGGGCTTATTGTACCTTCACCCCTGCCTTCATACATTGGACTCCTAACCCTGAGTAGCTCAGAAGATGATCGCCTTTCAAGAGGAAAGTGATGTAAAATAAGGTCATATAATCTAATCTGTGTCTTTACAAGACCATGTGAGAACACAGAGGGAAGGTGACTATCTACAAGTGAAATAGAGAATTTTGGCATCAAAAGAAACCAAACCTGCTGGTGTTTTGATCTTGGATATCCAACCTCTAGAACTGTGAGAGAATAAATTAGTACTGTTCAAGTCACCACTCTATGGTATTCTATTATAGTGATCTGAACACATTAATACAGTATATGTATTTGTGGAAGAGATTGGCCAAGAACAGAGTAAGGCTGCAGTCCTGGGAATGTAGTATCATGGTTTGGTCTCAGCACTTTTCACCTGACAGGATTAGGGAATCAAGATGGGAGTCACTGATTCAGGGCAAACAGGATTTCATTTATTTATCCAGCCAACAATAGTTTAATTCATCTATTTATTTGGTGCTGGGCCATGTACCAGGTACTGAATGTACTGCTATTGAAATGGTCCAGATAAGAGATGAGATTGGTATGGATTAGGATGGTATTGGTGGATTTATGGCTTAGATATAAAATATGCTCCCCAAATCTCTTGTGTTCAGAAGTGGGGCTTTCAGAAGGTGATTGGTTTACAAGGATTTTGCTTTAAGTGGATTAATTCATTGATGAGATCATAATTAGACAGCACTGGTGGGAGATAATGAAAACTTATGAAGTGGGACCTATTTGAGGAGCATGGGCTATTGGATAATGAGTTTGGGGACTATATGTTATCCTTGGCCCTTTCCTCTCTGTTTTTCAGCTGCTGTGAGATAAACAGCTTTTCTCCACCATACTCTTCTTCCATGATGCTTGTACCTTGCCACAGGCCTCAATATAATAGAACCAGTGGACTATGAATCCAAAACCTCTGAAACTGTGAGCCAGAAAAAAACCTTTCCATTCTTTAAGTTGTTATTCTTGAGTATTTGGACACAGCATTGAAAAGATGACTAACACAGTAGACAAAGTTGATTTCACCTTGAAATAACCCAACATGGAGTTAATGCCCTTTAACTTGCCCTGACCAGGCACATATCTACTTGTAGAGGGGTTCAAGCGACCTCATTTTCAAAGGGCACTGTGGGACTAGGAACCAGGAAGTTACTTATAGCTGATGCAGGAATATGATTTTTCTCTTTGAGAGATTTTCAATCTACATAGTTTTCATTTGCACCTAGGTTAACAAACTTAGATGTTTCTCTTAAATGTCCTTATCTCATGTTCTTTAATTTAATATGTAACATTCCAACTTTATCTTAACTTAGTTTTTCTAAAACATCAAAGTTTCTTTCCTAAACCATGTTTCAATGGAAAACGCAGACGTTTCCAGGCAATAACCCCATCATCTGTGCCACTGTACACAACAATCAGATAAGCTTCCCTAATTCACACCACATCTGCTCTCCCAGCCCCACATGACCTTGATCTTAAAAAAATAAAACAACAAAACTCCAAATCATTTTTTCCCAAAATAAGCATCTGTGCCGCGTTCCCTCTACCAAGTTTTTAGTAAATGAAAGACAAATTGTCAATGCCAAATCAGCCAGTTTTTGTTAAAAGCATGGAAGTCTTTCAAAAGCTTTCAGAGGAAAGTGTCACGTCCAATATAACAAGCAAATAATGGGAAATAGTTGCATCTATATGATTCCCGTTGATGTCTTTGCAAATTTTTCTAAACGGGGATGGCTTGGGTTTCTCCATTTTCTCTGTGAATGACTCATCTCATTATTTCAAACATTAAAGCGATGTGACAGCCCAAGATATCCCAATTGATTTATAATCTGGCTTTGTTTTATTTGGCATGGAAATGGAAGGAGGATAGTAAAGGTTTTGAAGTCAGACAACCTTGAGTTTGTACACAGACTCTCCCTCGTCCTAGCCCTATAATTGTGGGCAAATCTCTCTAATTTCAGTCTCAGTTTAATTATTTCTAAAATGGGATAATGATATTTGCCTTATGGGCTTGTTGGGAAGATGAATGGTCCAACATGTATAAAAGCATCAAACCCTGGTTGGCGGTATAGTAAATGCTCATTAAATGGCAACTCTTTGTAATAAGAACAACTAAGGATATCCTAATTTAAAAAACAAAACAAAACCATGCCAGGACACAGAGCTCAGCAGTGGATGTACCATTTCACCTTAGATAAATCATTTATTTAAAAAAAGGGCATAGAATCAATGATCCGTAAGATTCCTCCCTTCCAATTCTACCATCCTAAGATCTTATATTCAGGGAGACATGAACATGAAAGATCTGAAGAAAGGCAACCACTTTTTCTGACTAGTTTAGAGATTCAAGCTGTGCTTCACCAAAACTTCAAGTTCCAAACCTTATAGGACTAAATTTGTTGGGAGTGCTGGGTTTGGGAGAAGAAGCCTGGGTGGAGAATACCAGTTCAAACTTCATGGCTGCAAAAACAATTTTGTTTCAGGATAATAGATGAGAGCAAAGGGACATTTGATCATTTAAGATGTTTTTAAATGCAGAATACAAGGTATGCACATAATCTTGTTTTCTGACAGATCCTTTAAAAAATCTGGCATATTAATGACTTCACTTAAAATACTGAAGATGAGAGCCAGAAGGGAACTTTTTCTTTCTGAACAATGACTAAGAAGGGAATTCTAATGAATACTTTAGCACACATGTCTCATTTTCTGGCTGCTTCAGGACCCAAGAGCCAGTGGGTCATAATTAAAACCAATAATGGCAACTCCAGAGAGTCAATCCAAATACTTTCCTGGTGCTGTCAATTCTCTGCATTAAATGATTTAGCATCATAGTTTGGGAGTGTAGAACATGCACACAGAGGGAGAATTAAATGTTGATAGGAATTCTGGAACATTTGTTGCAAGTTGCCCCAAAAGATATTGTTTATTACATTCAAAGGAATTGTAGAATGTTTTCCTTAGGACATATTTTTAAAAGACCCACTCCTTGCAGCCAAGCTGTGAAGTTTGTCCTTAACTTGTCAGAATAAGATCATGTTTTCTATAGGAAAGAAAAGAAAATTACATATTTGGAGCTACAGCCCCAATTTTGTAGAAAAATGAGCTTCTCCTGCTTTCAGTGCTCCTTTAAAGAACATTCTAAGATGCTGCAGATTTAGTGGTATAACTTACAAAAGGCCAAAGCTGTTCACTTTCCTGTCAATTCCATTTCCAGAAAGAAAACTCATAAATACATCTGTTTGCAAGATCTGCTTTGGATCTTAGGAACAAAGTCTTCAATTTTGTCTTTCTTTTTTTTCTTACAAGGCTTTGTACCTTTTAAAATAATAACAGAATCTTCCATCCTCCTGGCTCTCTTTCTCTACTTTAAAAGATAAGATTTTCCTCTAAAATGGAAATGAAATTACTTAATCTAAAATGTATCTGAGAATTCAAAGCACCATTTAGGGATGGAATAAAATGACCAGTCACTCCTTCAGGCAAACCTGTATTTGCCCTACAAAAAAAATTCAGCAAAAGGTTGAGTCTGAAAGGCAGTGCTGTACTGTGGCACTGGAATCATGCCAGCCACTGCTTGAAATTGGGAACCAAGCATAACACTAAGGCAAAGAAGACAGCTGAGGTCAAACTGAACAGTGGGCTTGGTGCTACCTGTTCCTGAGCTGCAGCTATAGCAGCTGTGGGGTGGTAAGGTAGCCTTCAGAGGTCTCTAAGTCACTAGGCGCACCAGAAACAGATTTTATAAACTTCTCTCCTCTATCGTTCTTAGCCCCCACATTTCTGCCTGGATTACATCATAAGAGATGGTGAAAAGGCTATGAGATAGTTGCTCAATTGTTAGGCACACTTCCACTTAATCATACTTATGCTTTTTTTTGACAACCTCTCGCTGTGAATGGGCAATGCCTTGACATTGGGCAAAAGAATATGAGATTCAAGACCACAGTCTCTGGAATCTGGCCACCCTGCCATAGTCACTTCCCTGCCTGGCCTACAAAACCAAGAAGGCCTCTAGATTGGTGTGGGTTGGGGGCTTTTGGTTAGATTATCTTGTCAAAATGCATGAGTCCTCCCCTCATGTACAATTGTACTCTTCACATTACAAGATGGCAGGGTGCCCATTTTTAGGCTGGCTGTCTGACTCAGAGGTGAGTTTATTCACTGACATTTTATTTTCATTCCAGTCTAAAGGGTAAAAAATATAAAACTTTGCTGCCACCTGCTGTTTCCTTTAGAAAAGAGTTTTGAAATGATTTGAGGATGGTTCTGATTTATCTTAGCCAAGAGCCTTGAAGAATTTTTTGGAGGGGGATGGGTTTAAGGAATATATGCTTACATAGTTCTGTACCATCTGGCCTGTCATTTCCTAGGATAAACTGTTGCTCCCATTTAGACCATTGGAATAATCTTGCTGGGGCTTGGGAGGGAAAAGCAGTCTCCCTAATGTCCTTCCAAAAGGGAGTACAAGCAGAGCTCTGCCCAGTGAGATACTTGAGCAAGGCCCAGGATCCTTGAGGGTTTGGATATCTTTTCCTCATTGGTCAGTGATGTCACGAGAGCCATAACCACAGATAAACGTCCCAAGCACAGACTGTTCCCTGAAGGGTGTGTCAGTGGCTAGCGCTCCTTGGCAGTGCCCTCTGGATGTGTCCTTCTCAGTAGAACTAGATGTAAAGCTTAGGATGAGGTTAATTTGTGGTGTTTCTAGAGGTTTTATCTTTCTCTTCTTTGGGAAAACTGAGGCAGGTTAAGGAAGAGGCATCCTCAGGAAAGATAAGACTAGCCCAAGTTGAATCCCTCCTAAGTGGGAATACTGACCTTAGCTTAGAGGATAAGAGGCTCCTTGAAGCCCAGGTGAGAGTGGACAGTCATAATTTAGATGGGCCTGATAAGGGTTCTTACTCATCTGACTGAAAGGCCCAGAGGACAGGGATTGCAAGGTTTGACAATATTGTAGTTTGTTGCTGCTTTCAATTTCAGAAAGTGGGATTTTCCTCTTTATAGTCTTTGGGAAGATCATTTGTATGCAAATGAGTTCTTTCCAGTTGTTGTCATTGTTGTATTTGGGAATTCTTTTAGCCATAAGAAATTAATGAGCCTATTAATTGTGTTTTTGTATAACTTTAAGTGGCTTTTTAGAAAATGTAAGATCTAAGGCTTTTTAGATCTATGACCCTTCATCTTTTCTCCTATCAAATAGAAGACATCTGAGTGATACTGGTGATCATTAAAGGCATGTGATGGTTTATTTAGTGTCTGCCACTATGCCTTCCACAGAAACATATTTGTTGGGTGGAAGGCTTGCTGTTCATTGTTCTCAGAAGCAGATCTGTGAGTCCTGTTGAGGAAGGATGGGAGTAGAAAGGAACAGAAGGCTGAGTATCAGGATTAATCAGGTGAAAAGTCTGTAGGTAGAAGGAACCATCAGAGCTAGAATACTATGGAAGGGCCAAAGCGAATATTGTTTAAGCTTCAAAATGTGCATGTGTTTTTCATGAAGTAAATATGGCTCTTGAGAAATAAACAAAAAAATTTATAGTGTACAAAATCCTCTTTTTTATATCTCCTTTCCTAAATTTCACCACTGTTAATATATTGCACAAGATTGATTATGTTTATGCTTCATGTATTTTTTTTTTGTTTATTTCCCATTGTTCTCCCTTGGAATTTTGTAAGACTTGGAAAATTCCAGCCTATCTCAGTTGTGTGAAGAAGCACTCAGGACAAGGGTTTGGATAATAACGACAAAGGGGGAAGTGATGTGAAAGACCCCAAATGGGGGGAAAACTCAGGAACATTGGTTTGGGGTAGTGGTTTCAACTTTGCTTCATCTCTTGAAGATTCTCTTGACAATCCTCAAGCCTTAAATCTTCTAGATTTGTTTGTTTGTTTACCCCAGGAAGGGAAGTAGCTTCTCAGAAAAATAATGATGTTTTTTCTTAGCTTTGCACTTGATTTGTGCAGCACGGACTGTCTCTATTCTTTCTATCCATTGGTTCCTTGCTCCAAGAAACTCTTTCTCACCTCAAATATTAGAGCTAGTGATTCCAGTTTGCATTCTGCATTCTTGGATGGGCAACAGTTAACTTCCAAGAGAACTTCAGAGGACCATGCAGTAGGACAGATGACTGGTAAGCTACTGCCCTTCCTAAAGCTCCCAGAACTCTAGCCTGACAAGTGTTATTTTATAGGGTATGTGTCAAGTACCTCCCTGGTGGGAAGATGGACAAGACTCTCACTGTTTTGGTGAACTTGTCTTCTGATGAGCACAATGCTGCTGGATGTGGTCATGGAGTGGTGTTTTAGATAACAATTCTTAGTCCTCCTGTTATGCCTGGTAACTAGGTTGCTGTCAAGAAAATACAGCAGGGCTTCTATAATCTTAAAAAGAGCAGTTCAAAAAGATTGCATTAGCTTTTTGTCCCTTCAGTCTGTTTTTTCTAGAACAAATGTAATCTTAGTCGCTACAAATTCTGTTTAAAATAGCTCTTCTAGTGAGTCACATAGAGCTAAGTTGCAGATATGGTATTGTTTTAACCATGACAGGTTTGAAGTGTTAGCCAAGTCCTAGGAACGACTCACAGTGGGGACTGGTGGTGTGCTCTTGCATGTGTTTTTAGGGAGATCCTGAAATGTCCAGAGAGAAAGAAAAGCCACAGATGAGCAGGTCAGCACTGTGTATTTCAGAGCGAGTTGCAAGAGCTGCAGAAGCACTAGTGATCCCTGTGGGCTCCGATCCTCTTCATTACCCAACACACGGGAAGGTTCTGCCCATCTGTCATCACCTCCTCCCACCTGCACGCGCGAGAGTGGATAGAAACTTGGCAAAATCTCCAGAGGTCCAAGCACAAGGGTCAAAGGACCTTGCAGATGCTCTGAGGAAGAAATTAAAGCTTTAAATGGAACATTTTGCCATGACTTGAAAGGTCATTATCTAATTCACACTTACCTCAGACTCTAAATATTGTCAGAAAATGGATACATTTGCCAGTATCATCAACAGTGAAACTGCTCAAAATAGAACACAAAAATCTTCAAGGCCAGCCTGACTGTGGCAGGCCATGACACTCCAACCTGAAGCTGCCTTGTAAGAGACCACAGCAGAGTGAGAAACAGCAGCTGCTTAGAGGAAAGATTATATACTCAGTGACCCTCAGAATTTGCAAAAGCCTTTCCCATAAAGTGAATCAACTTTTTCTCTTCCTCTTTGATCATGTGGAAGTGCTTGGGGACAGTCAGGCCCCTTACATGAAGTTCCCTGGTGAGACTATCTGCATTATAGCCTCCAAATACTCTGTCCTTCCCCTCCTGTGATAGAGCTTGGTGCCCAGTTAGCAGCAGCTATCAGTTTTATTCTCCTGCTAGCCCCACCCTGGGTCAGCTAAAGGCAGGTTGCCTCCTGGCAAGGCAGTTGCTGGGTGAAAGTCCAGAGCAGCTCTCCCAAATAAACAAGTCCAACAAAAGCAGTTCCTAGCAGTGGATGGGGCTATGCTCCAGAAGTCTATTTGCAAATCTGTCCTTTGGAACCTGGAAGATATTCTCCAGGAGGAGCAATGTTATGCGTCGTGGCAAGCATTCCAGGCTAGCCCATACCACTGACTGAACCAGAAAGGACTTGAAAAGCAGGGCTCTAAGAACACACCTCTGGACAATATATCTGTAGCGTCTTCTCTTCAATTTACAGGCATTTGCTGAGGTCAGGAAAGCCCCTAGTGATGTGGGGATTCCAAGATACCTCAGCTTTGTGAGGTGGTTGATTTAGTGGCTCCTGGCATCAGTACAGTGGCTGAGATCTTCTAAAGCTTGGAAAACTCTGTTTCCCTTTCCCATGATTCAGATTGAAGCCAACAAAATGAGGATTCCTCAAGATATCCTGAGAGCAGGATTTGAATCCTGGTGTCACTATTACACAGCTGCATGGCCTCTCCAATCTTGGTGTCTCCTCTGCAAAACTGAGCATGTGCATTTGAAAGAGCCTTGGGATTGCCTCATTAGCTCCTGTTCTCTCTTGTTAACTATCATGACTTTTACTGGGGTGAAAGATCATTCCCCTCCTGAAGACTCAGGCCTAGAAAAATTCCATTTCCAGGTATCATTATAGACTCAGTCATAGGCCTTGACCTAATTCAGGCAATGAGCTTGTAGTTTACTGGTTGTGTCCAAAAAGGAAAGGAAAGGAAAGGAAAGGAAAGGAAAGGAAAGGAAAGGAAAGGAAAAGGAAGAGAAGGGAAGGGAAAGCAAGGGAAGGGAAGGGAAGGAAAAAAGGAAATAAAGTTTTATTTCTCCTGTTAGATAAGAATAGGAATGTATGTGATCTCAGTAGCAAAGAAGAGTCACTCTGAGGCTAAATCAGGGGCCAGCCCTAGATGGAAGCTCTCCCTGTGGATGGCAGGGTAGAGCAATGGATGACAGGAGACTCTTTGGTAAACTTGTTGACTCTGAAGTTGAATCAGTCTGAAGCCCGCTCCATGTCTGTTACTCAAGGGTGTGAATCAATAAGTCTCTTTGTCATTTATGCTGTTTTGAGTTGTGCTTTTTGCTTCTTGAATGAAAGTCATATTAATTAATATACCCCTGTATTGGATTTATTATTGGTATTAAATGAGCTAAAGCATTCACAGTATTTAAGACAGACCCGAACCTATAGATATATTCCCACCTTCCAATCCAAGGGTATTAGTGGCAGAGACTGCAGTTTTTCAGGTTTTTGTTGGATAAGGAAGAAACGGGTGTACGTAGCTTCTGATTGGGGCCATATCCTGGTGTGACAGTGGGCATCTTGCTAGGCTGGATGGTTAATCTTCTGGAATGGTTCTAGTTTCAAGATCAACCCCCTTGGAGATAGTGGGCCTTTTAAACTTACAATTTCTATAGTCCTTCGGGAGATGTGAACTGAAGAAACTTGAGAGATGTTCATTGAAGAAAAAAAGAAAGAATTACAGCCTATGGGAACAATAACAAAATGACTTTTCTTTGTGATCAGGGTAATTTTCTTCTCCTTTTTGTATCATCTTTCTCATCTTCTCTTCTATACAGTTTTACCTCTTCCCATTTCTCACTAGGGCTGTGGAGGCTGGAGAAGTGAGAAATGAGATGGATCTCTGGCAAGGGAGGAGAAGTATTTACTGGAGGGGGAAAGAGGAACTTTTGCTAACTCTGCTGACTTCGCATTTGAGTGTAGCAGGGATACCAATTTTCAGACTAAGTGGTAGATTTAGATTCCTATAGGAGGTTAGCAAGGCTGAAGAATAGAAATCTAAGAAGGGCAGCCTGCTTCAAGGACAAAGTATTGTGTTCTGACTGGTGGTAGGGAAGATGTGTTTGGAGTACACGTAATGGCTGTAGGTTAGACTTCCAGTCATTTCATTACCCCTAGCTTTAGACCCTGGTTCCCAGGAAGTAGAAACTGCAATAAAGGAGTAAGTTAACAAAAATCTTTATAAGGAGTCTGGTTCACATGACATTACTGCTTTGTCATCTTGCTACTTAAGAAGGGGAGGGCTCAATGCTTATAAGACTGTGTTAGAATCTAGGGTGGAAAAGGCACATGAGAAAACATTACTTCACAAAAACAGGTCAAGGGCGCCATGTTCCAACAAGGAAATGGACGCTGAGAAGAGAAAATATATCTCTAGTGTGGCCCAACTAGAACAGGACTGAGCTGCCACTCTCTTATCTGGACATGAGATTTATGGCTGTGGTCAAGAATTACCCTAGCTTTTGTTTTTATCAGTCACATTCCATTAATGCCTCAGAATGAAACTGTGGTCAATAAAAACCCAGTTGATTTTTTACATGAACTACTACCAAGCCAGGAATCACTATGAGTTTGTGCTGTTGATTTATTGAAAGTTAAATATAGAGCTTTATAGAGATCCCTGCTGAATTTCATACCATTCAGATCATTTTGCATTTTGGCTATTACGGTAAACTTTGGCTTATCATCTCCTTCATTTGAGTCATATATAAAAATGTTGACAAGGGCAGCTCTAAGAGGACTGACTGTGACTTGCATGGGAGGCTTGCTGCCAATAGACAGTTATTTATCAACTCTCTCTATGGGGAGGGTTATTCAGTCAGCTGCAAAACCATCTTACAGTACTTTTATACCAGGCACCTCCCCCTGTCTTAGCTGTCACTGGATCATGAGACACTGTTAAATGCCTTGATGAAGTCTAGGTACACTGCCCTTGACATTTCTACCTCTAGAAGCCTGGCACTGGCCCAACACCTTGCACGTGGTAAACTCCCAGTCAATGTTTGTGGAATTCTGTGAATCAACGCATAATAACCATATATTTACAAAAAGAAAGAGAAGCATGATTCATTGAGGAGCCACTGGGGTTCCTACAGCTCTTTGTATTCCTATTATTTTCAATAAAAATGTAAAATGAGGTCATGAGTGTAGCTTAGTGGTAAAGATGAGGCCTTGCATTCAAATCACCTACACTGAAAAATACTTAAAAGTGCCACACATTAACAGGAAAATAAAATGCAGACTATGACTGATAATATCCATTGTGCTAGTTCTTACTATTATCAGTATCCATTATTATAATTTTTTCTTTTATAAGAAATATAATCATACATAATTTCAGTTTCCATTTAATCTATTTTGGCTACCTTTATATGACTGAGTAGAATTTGGGTATAAGGATCTCATTCTCTTCTAAGCATTTAACAAATTGTTTCCCTAAATTCTCTAGGTTCTGACACCACATCTAGTTTTTTGTTTTCAAATTATGGGGTCAACTGATTTTTCCTAATGTGTATTAAACATCTACTATATGCTAAATCTTGGATGAACAATTAAAATGAAAAATTGGGCCAGGCCCTGAGCCTTCAGAGGCTAGAATCTGGAAGGTCACAAAATAAGCACACACTCCTAGTGATGGAACAAGGCTCCACAGGCTAGGGGCTATTGCAGGAGTATGCTATGTGCTGTGAGGCTTCAGTTAAATGCAAAGGGTAGTCATCCCCCCTACCCTCGGATGTTTTAGGTTCTCATCATAGCCTGAGTTCTGTCACTTTTTCTGCATAACAGTAAAATCAATGAGCTACTTTCAGACAGCTTTCACATGGGTAGCAGAAGCTGAGGGACCATGCCCCTTCATTATTCCTGTGGCCATCAGATAGGCCCATTCTTTGGCCCTGATACAGAGATCTGACAGAGAGGAAGAGGGAAAAACCAAGAAAGCAGATGCTGTTAAGGTAAATAGACCCTTAAGATGAGGTTCCTGATTTATTTCTAACTAGAATACATTAATGATGATGGAATGCATGTGAGTATTAATTATGTTGCACATGATCTTAGTTCCATCTTGCTGACTGCTTTTTTGCCTTGGAGGAAGTAAATGGCCATGCTGGGAGCCCTGGTGCCAAGGAACTGTGGGAAACCTTTAAGAGTTGAAAGTAGCTGGGTGACAAGCATCATGAAACTGAAGGCCTGAGTCACACAGCCACAAAGATCTGAATTCTGCCAGCTGAATGCTGAGTGAGTTTGGAGCTATTTCCCCAGAGTAACCTCAGATGTGACCGCAGTCCTGGCTGGCACCTTGCATACAGCTTTGTGAGACCCTAAGCAGAAGATTCAGCTACATTAAACCTGGGTTCCTGAAACTTGCAAAGTATGAGATAATAAATGTGTGCTGTTTACACAGCTAAGTTTGTGGTAATATTGCTAAGCAGCAGTGGATAGCTAACATACCAATGGTTAGTCTCTTTTACTGTTTATAATAGCAGAGGAAAAGATAGCCCAGGTAAGGGAGGTTGGAAGGGAATCTTGCAGCCTCTATGAATAGAAGAGAGTCACTAGAGAAAGGACTTTTACTGTGAAGCTCTACTGTTATAATTCATGCATTCATTTATTAGAAGATGTTTAACTGGAGGTACAAATAGAAATCAAGATATATGTGTGAGTCAGGCTTTATTTTTTAAATTAATTAATTCTTATTTTAAAGGGAATAAAACATGATAATAAAATGGAACAAAACAAAGCAAAGAGAATTCTACTGGATTTCAAAAACAAGACAAAAGGAAATTCCCCATAGTTGCTATTTTGCATATTGTTACCCTCTAAATAATGTGAGCTTTAGACTTGCAAATTCAATCAAAAAATGCAAGCATTAAGTTGTTTTTTTACTTCAGTAGCTATCATCTCAGCCTGTGTTCCTCTGAATTAACCAGTTGCTTACGGGGGTGCAGGATGGTGGCAGTGGCGATGCTCTTCTTGACTTGCAGCCCATGTGCCAGCTGGCTCACAGGAGGGCAGGTTGGCTTCTTGGTTCTTCTCTTGGCCCACATGACTACTGCTGGCTCATGGGAGGGGGTTAGCTTCTTGCTTCTCCTTCTGACCCACATGGCTGCCTATAAATCAGGCTTTAGAGATGGTATTAGTATCAATTGTGTCTCTCCAAATTCATATGTTGAAGCCCTAGCCTCTAGTACTTCATAATGTGACTGTATTTGAAGATAAGGCCTTTAGAAAAGAAATTAAATTAAAATGAGTCCTTTAGAGTAGGCTTTAATCTAATCAGACTGCTGTCCTTATAAGAAGATGAGATTAGAACATATAGAAAGACTCCAGTGAACCAAGTGTGGTGGCACAGGCCTGTAATCCCAGCACTCAGGAGACTGAGGCAGGGGAATCACTGAGTTCAAAGCCAGCCTGGGCTACAAAGTGAATTCAAGGCCAGTCTAAACTGTACAGTGAAACCTTGTCAACGAAAGAAAGAAAGAAAGAAAGAAAGAAAGAAAAAAAGAAAGGAAAGCACCAGTGATGTGCCCACAGAGGAAAAGCCTTGGGAGATCATAACAAAAGGTGGCTACTTGTAAGCAAATGAGACAGGTCTCAGAAAACCTGAGCTTCCAGTATCCTGGACAATGAGAAAATAAGTTTTTGCTATATCAGCCACTCAGTCTGTGGTGTATTGTCATGGTAGCCCTAGAATCCAACACAGACTCAGAAAAGCACTGTAGACATTTTAGACAGAAAAATATCTAGTACAGAGAGTTAGGTGCATAACTCTTTGGAAGAGCTGGAGTAGCTGCAGTCTGGGACTGCCACCAGAACTAATTTAAACTGGGCATGGTGGTGTGTGCCTTTAATCCCAGCACATGGGAAGATGAGGCAGGAGGATCACTGTGAGTTTGAGGTCAGCCTAGGATACATAGTAAGTTCAAGGCCAGCCTGAACTACATAGTGAAATCCTTCCCCCAAACAACAACAAAATTAATTTTAAAAATGCACTGCTAGGAAGCCAGTGTGGTGGTGCACACCCCTAATCCCAGATACACAGGAGGCTGAGGCTGGCGGGTTGCAAGTTTGAAACCCTAACCCTAACCCACTGCTGGCTTTTAACATCCATGGAGTTGGTGAGCTGTTACTGAAAAGCTGTTGTTGGCCCAAGTTTCCTGCCAGCAGGGAGATGCTCTCTGTCTCATGAATACTGTGCCTTCCAAACTCGAATGAGAGCACCTAATGGAGTCTAGTGTCCTAGGTATAAAGGAACTGCAGTTTTAAACTGTCCAGCCTTGACAGCACAAGAAAACACAAAGAAAGGGATGCGAAGGGCAGCTGAGCCATGGAGACATCCCTCACACAATACACTAGGTATTGGATACCGAAGCAAGTGCCAGGACAATAGACATTCAAAGTAGATACCCAAAACTGATCACATAATCTCTTAAACTCTTTGCTCACATCAATGGTATAAAATGCATGGAAAATGGAATTTGTAAAGAGGATTTCTTTGGAAAACTGTCTTGTGAGTTTCATTCCCACCTAGCCCAAGGAATCCCTGAGTACTCCCCTCACCTCAGGTCAGTAGAGAAGAGTTCAGAAGGACTCTCTAAGAGCCTGGTAGGGATTCCTTGTGATTGTGGAGGTGTAAGAGTCTACTGTAGACTTTTATATGACTTCTCCTGGGAAGATTTAAAAGATGGTGGCAGTTTGGTTAGCTGCTCAGACCTAGGAGTGAAGGACAGGTGGTTGACTTGGGCAGCTTGCTCTTCTATTTTTAATTTTTATTAGTACACGTTTGCAGTACATAATGAATATATTCATCATGGGGAGCTGGCACACTTACCTAAAGTATCTTGATTCTTTTTACTTTCCTTTCCCAGCTTGCTCTTCTAGCATTTATTGTGAGCAGATAATGTATGAGTCTTTCAAGAGCTATGTGATATCACAGGAGTCAGCTGGGACAGCTAGAGAGGAACCTGAGCTGAAAAGCTGAAATGGTGACTGAGCTGAAAAAGGCAGAGTATAGCATTCTGGGAGGAGGAAACAATATGTGCAGGGTTCTGAGGCAGAAAAGGGCTTCAATTTCCAGGGAAAAGTAAAATGTTCAGGGTAAATTATACCGGAGTATAATTTGAAAGTGCAGGAATTTGGCTTGGAAAAAATGTCTTAGGTACATGCTACTTAGCATTTCTCCTTTAGGAGATAGGGAATTATCGTAGTTTTTGTTTTGTTTATTGTGGTGCTGGGGATTGATCTCAGGGCCTCATGTTGAAAGGCAAGTGCTCCACCATTGAGCTAACTCCTCACCTGAAATTTTAAAATATTATACACCTCTTTGTTAGAGTAGTTTCAGATGTACAGAAAACCTGAGGAAAAATAGAGTTCCCAAATAGCCCTATAGATTCTCCTGTTACTAACATCTTACATTATGATAGGCCACTAATTAGACTTAATTAATCTATATTTGCACATTAATGTTAACTAAAGTCCATAATTGATTTAGATTTTCTTAGTTTTTACGTAATGCCCTTTTCCTGTGCCAGGATTCTATCTGGAATATTGTATTACAAATAATCATCATGTCTCCTTTGGTTCCTCTTGGCTGAGACAACACAGTTTCTCACTCCCATCTCCTTTTTGTATAAACTTGACAGTGTTGAAGAATACTGATCAGGTATATTGTGGGATGTTTTTCATATGATTAGGTTGGGGTTGAGAGTACCATAGATTTTAAAGTATAATTTGATTTGTGTTTAACAAAAGTGTTATAGAGTCAGTGAGTATGGGTGAATTAGATTGAGTTTAAATAGCACCCTTTCATTTTCAAGCTGTGCAAAGACCTACCAACATAATTATTTAAAAAACAAACCTAGGGTTGGGGCTATAGTTCAGTGGCAGAGTTCTTGCCTAGCACGTATGAGGCTATAGGTTTGATCCCCAGGACTGAAACCAATCAACCAGTCACACAGCCAACCAACCAACCAACCAACCAATCAACCACAAAAACTTCCACAATCAACCACTTTTTTCTCAGTGGGCATATAGGTTCTGGACCTAACCTGCCCATCTCATCACATCTCCTTATCCTCTCTTTTCTGCTCTTTGTACTCCAATGCACTGACTTTTGTTTCTGTTTTTTAGAAGTTTAAGGTCATGTTAGTCTTTTGCAATATGGTCCAAGTAGAACATGAGTTGGTCTTAAATTAGAGTAGAAGAAGAGCATCTGTGTGGTACAGTTGATAGCAGTCTGACGATTGGATATATGAAATAAAGAGAAGATTTGAGCCCAGATCTGACTTCAGTTCAAACAAGTTAATCCATGATTGTATAGTTAATCAAAATTGGAATACAGGAGTTTGGAATGGGGAATATCATGAGGTCGTGATGACATATGGAGTTGGATTTGTCTGTGGGACATCAAGGTGTTCTTGTCCAGCAGGAAGTTGGAAATTATGAGTCTTAGGTTCAGGAGAGAGATTGGAATAAGGATAATTGTCAAACAAGAGATTGTGGAGGGGTTCTGATTATTAATTCAACTGGGATAAACCCAGGGGACATATTTGCAGTAACTCAAACCCTTGGCAGTAAATAGTTTAATGTGAACTTCAGGTCAGCAGAGAAATTAAATTTATTTTGGAGACTATCAGGCAAAAGGTGGCCAGGACTTTGGGGAGGATTTTGTGGTCATTCTACTCTCCAGTCTTAGGCTAATGACTGTTTCTTTTCTACTCAAATGAAAATTGAGACTTGAAAAAGCTGCTGCATTAGTTAATAGAGCCTCAGAAAAAAATAGCAAAGAGCTTTGACTGGGGCACAGTAACATAATTAGAAAATACAGTGGTAGGAAGTCCAGTTTATGATGAAATTGCTCCTGGATATGTTGTTTCCCTAAGGTCTTGATAGCACCGTTTTTTCATTTAAAAAATTACAAAAGTAATATGTTCATTCTTGGCTGATGCCATACATTGGCTTACCCAGTAACCACTTCTCCCTTGCCTTCTATCACGGAGGCTGCAAAGAAGCACACACAGAGTCAAGGGCTTCATTACAGCCTGAGATGGCCATGTAAAGAGTTGGGAATTTAGCAGACTTTTTTTTTTTTTTTTTTTTTTTTTTTTAGTACTGGGAATTGAACTCAGACCTCATGCTAGCCAGGCAGGCACTGTGCCCCTGAGCTACATCCCCAGCCCTAGCAGACTTTCTTGAGGTGAGCTTCCATCTCTGATTAAAAAGGGATATGAGGCAAGGCAATTTGCCCTTTTGCCTTCTTCTAACAGAGTCTAGACACCAGCTCTCTTGTTACTAAGAGAATGAAAACTGAAGGCTAAGAATGGGAGAGGAAAAAGGTGAAAGGAATTCTGATTCCTTGGTGACATTACTTATTTATTTGTCTTTTTTTTTTTTTGAGACAGTTTCACTATGCAGTTCAGGCTGGCCTTGAACTCAGTATGTACCTCATGTTGGCCTTGTACTCACTATGTACCTCATGCTGGTCTGAAACTCACAGAAATCCTCCTGCCTCACCCTCTTGAGTACTGAGATTACAAATATGTGCCACCATGCCCAGCCTTGATGACAGCTTTTAGCAATTTTATGCTGGTTGTTTTTGCCCAGTCTCTTCTGCAGTGTGTGTGTGTGTGTGTGTATGTGTGTGTGTGTGTGTGTGTTTATGTCTTTACCTCCTTTAACTGGTAAACTGGCCTTCAAGGTTAATTAATGTGTCAATCAGCTTTTTATCATAAGCAGTTTAAAGGTTGATTGACTAATTGGCTCATGATTTCAGAGGTTTCAGTCCATGGTCAGCCAGCTCCATTGCCTTTAGGTCCATAGCAAGGCAGAAACATCATGGCAGAAGGGCCCAGCAGAGGAAAACTCCTCACTTCCTGGAAGCCAGAAGAGGGGAAAGGACCAGGGACCAGATATAGTTCTGGGGTTATGCCCCCATGATCCACTCCCTTTATCTAGGCTTCACCTTCTGTTTCTAAACCTCTATAATACCATCAAATTATGATCTCATTCACTGATGAAGTTAGAGCCCTTGCAATCCAATCACTTCCCCAAAAGCCCATCAGCAGTTGAGCCTTCAATGCTACAAGTCTTTTGAGGTTGTGCTGGATTCTAACTATAACACCAGGCCTTTAGAATCATTTGTGGAGTTTTAAAATTCCCATTGCTTAGGTCATGTGTAATCATCGATGGAAGGGGAATTTCTGATGGTAGGAACTAAGCCTCAGTAATTTTTAAAACTCCCCAGACAATTCCAATATGAATTGCAGAGTAAGAACCAGTGGTTTGAACCACTGTTTTTTGTTATTATTTCTTTTTTTATTTCCAGCTGGATACGATTGCAATCCATACATATCTTGAAACTTATATCCAAACAATTAAAGATTGTAAGTCCTCTCATTTCCAATCTGCTCCATCTCTAGAAGCAAAGTTTCTTCTCTGCATACACAAATGTATTCTAGTTTTCTATTTCAAAACTCCTTCTAGGGGCTCTTCAGTGGTACCAGAGAAGCAACATTGCCATATAGCTTGGAAAAACCAGGACAATGCTGACTTCAAGTTTTCTATCTTTATAAGTCACATCACTAGAATACCTGGAAAATATCAATATTTCGGCATCCAAATTACATTTCCCAGTCTGGTTTTGTACTCTGGATAGCAGAAAAATAATATCGCATTGCATGGCTTAATCTATTTCAAATGTTTAAAACTTGTACACAATTTTGTATCTATGTTTAAGTATTTAACTGTGAGACACAGAAATTTTTGAAAATGACATTGCTGGGAATCAACACAGAGAAACTATCAATTTTTGTGTAGTAAACTCTTCTTTGAGTTTCTGCCTTAAGTTTCAGTTGCTTGAGGCTAGCTTCTGTTGAGGAAATATAGCTATTAGGTAAAGGACATAATTATTATTGTTATTATTAATTGATTCTTTTTTATTTTAAATTGGAAATCACTTTGGGATCCAGGAAGGTTGACACTGGCACATGATAACATCTTCAGCAGCCTTACCATACGTGATAACATATCTGAAACTGTGTATGAAAAGATGAAAACTAAATAAAAAAACTAAATATGAAAAGAGGAAAACTAAATAAAAATTATTTACAAATAAATATAATTTGACATTGAAAGGACCCAACTCTAAGATTCGGATTGTTGTAGCAATGAAGCATTAATTTTGTGGGTTCATAACTATAATTTCCAGCTTCTCTTTTTCTCAAGGGAAGCAAAATTGTACTGTAGGCTAGAATGAGAAGAATGGCTTTAAAGGCCAACTCTGCCCCCTATTGGGAAGAGTGACTTGGACAGGTTATTAAATCTATGCCTTATTTTTCTCGTCTACAAAGAGGGAATATTTTTGGTAAGAATTTAGATAATACATGTAAAACATTTAGAACTGTGTCTGGCATTAAATATTAAAATATTAAATGTCAAATAAATACTAGCTATTATGGTTATCTGTATTAATTTTGATATATAATCCTGGATTATATATATATATATATTATATATATTATCTCTTAGTTACTTTTCTCATGGTGAGACAAAATACCTGACACCCCAAGTTAAAGGAGGAAAAGTTTATTTAGCTCACAGTTTGTAGAGGCTTCAGTCCATAATTTACTGGCTTCAGGGCAGGGTGGCACATAGCAGAGGGACAGTCATTCATGGCATACAGAGGTAAAAAAAGCAACAAGAAAAGGCAGCAAAAGCAGCAAGAGAGGGAAAGAGGACAACCCTTTCTCTGTCCCCTGTATTGTTCCCTGTGGCCGGTGTAGCACTCACATCCTTAATCCAACACTGGATCATGGATCAATCACAAACTCTAGATTCAGCCACCTCCCAAAAGCCTGTCCCCATGGCTGCATGAGGCTTTAGGGGGACATCTAGACATAAATCATAACACACTACTTTCAAAAGCAAATTTCTTTTTTGTGGAAATTTCCTTTTTCTTCCAGACCTTTAGCTGACAGGGGTTTTCTTACTTTCCCCTCCAATTTTTGTTGAATTCCTTGTTGAGATCTCACCTCTGAAATCTCACTTTTTTTTGTCTTTTCACTCTAAAAATCTTGAGGTATAGTTATCATCATATGATCACTAATTGTGATGTGTCAATTTGAGTAACAACTGCCTAGCACATTAGTAAAGCTCTGGGGGTGTCTGTGAGTGGTTGACATATTGGCTGCAAACTGAGGAGAAAAAGCCCATCCTAGATGTGAGTGGCACCAACCAATAGGTTTGTAGCCTGAATGGAAAAAAAGGAAAAGAAGGAAGTCTTTCATTTTCTTTGAAGGAACTATGGTCTAGTTCCTTTGGTCTTCCTATGAAGATCCTTCAGATTTCCAACCGGGAATCACACCAGACTGCAGTGAGATACAGGCCTTTGACCTTCAACTAGCTTTTCCAAACCCCCACTGCATAGTTGGCTATTTTGTACTTTTCCACCCCTGATTTCTCAGTCTTTGCTTCATATATAAAAAACTGTTCCTTTAGTGAATCCTAAGTAACATACACGGTGTACTGAAAGGCCTGCATATCTGAAACTCAGTCTAAATCTTTTCTGCATATACTTGCAGGGCCTTTTAGACATTGCCAGTTATATATCCCATAGCATTTTATTCCCTAAACCTGTATGATCTATTTTAGAGAATGATACCATAATTCACATATGATAATCCAATTTCTGGCTATAATTCTTTGGGCCCTCTCTTTCATATCAACCAGTCTTACCAATTTTCTCCAGTCCATCTACTCTTCTCCATTCTTTTTGCTACAACTCCAGTTTAGTCATCATCTTCTTTTCCTTTTAGCCTCCTCCTCTGCAGCCTTTTCTGTGTAGCCTCAGTAATATTTCTAAAATATAAAACTGTCATGTTATTTCCTTGCTTAAAACTCTTTAGTGACTTCCTAGTGTCCTGAGAACGGAATACAATTTTTTTATCCTGAGGGTAAAAAATACAAAATATTTTATCCTGAGGATAAAATACAAATTTTTTAAACAAAGTTGGAAAGTTCTTTCATAATCTGAGCCTGCTTAGTATCTAATCTCATCTCTTGCCCTTTCCCTTTTTATATCTAAGATCTAGACTTAGTGGATGAATCCACTGTGCTGCCTGCTGCCACAGGGCTTTGGGGCTTGCTCTATTCCTTCTAACCATTCTTTCATTACCCTGCTCCCACCCTTTGCCCTACATTTTTTGCCTGTCTCCCACTGATTCTTAACATCTCATTTTGAATTTTACTTCTCCTCAGAAAACTTCTCCTGAGTGCACTGAAATTATGCTTATTTATTTGTATCCCTACTCTAGGGGGATATAGATAAAGCTTGATAAATACAAGATTTATATAATCAATACCTATTATCTTGTCAAATACTTGTTTCATATATTCTGGAAACAGTATATCTTTTCATTCTCTTGTAGTTTCTGGCGGGGTTGCTACATCTTCACATGGTCTAGATTAAAGGCGGATGCCTCATTCAAACTAGAGCAATCATGATCTAAGCTGTGGTAGAGTAATGATGAAGTATATTGGATGCTGGATTCAAACCATATATCTTCCCTTAGTAGTCCATGAGCACTTATGTGGTTTTGTCTTTTCATCTATAAATGTGTGCAATAATAACAATACCTATCTATGACAGAATGACCATGAATGTGTGATCATGAATCACCAAGTTACCTTATAACCTAAGTTACCCATCATGGATTGGGTGTTGTCTGATTCTAAGCTGTAAATTTGGTCATTCACAATAGCATTCCACCATTAAATGGAGTGGCTTACACAAGGTCAGGTTCAAGTAAGTCCTAAAGATTTAAGTAAGTTGCATGAAAAATTTGCAAAGACATTGATCACATTGCCTCTTAGTGTCCTCTGACAAGTTGGCTGAAGAGAAAAATCCTAGGACTTCGTTAAAGGTGGTATAATACACTGGTACTACGCAAAAGTGGTTGATTGTAGCACCATAGTCCCACCACAGAGTGGTTTTGAAAGGCAGGAGTGAAGGAAATACACCCTGTGGGCAGCCAGGGCCCCGAGGCTGACAAAGAAAACCAGGACTCACCGCTTCTCAAGTTCTGATGAGAGCCCGCAGGCTGCCCCGCTGCATGAAAGGAACGATGGGTCCTGAAGTGGCTCTGGTCCCTTAGAAGTGCGGTACAGGAAACTGATTTTCTAAAAAATGGTCCGTGCGTTTTCTGCGCTTGGAAGTGGGTGGCTGGGGCCACTTCCGCTTCCTTAGCCCCTCTCTTTCCGTCCCTGGGCTGGGACGCTGCGCTCTGAATGAAGAATTTAAGGTTTCTGTATGTAAAATAGCCAGCACCTAATTTTAAAGTTAAATTTGTATGAAATGTTAAATAATCTAGATTTAAATTAAGTTGTAAAATAAAAGTATCAAAGCATTAAAAAAAAAAAAGGATTGAAGGGCAATAGCCAATGGTCTGGCTGGATGACTGGGACTTAAAAGGATTATGATTGGAAAATTGGAGAACAAGAAGTCTGGAGAAGCAGTTTGTGGGTAGAAATCTCTAAATGTGAACAAAATATGAAGACATTGGTCCCAAGTGAATGCTTGCTAAGTAGTATTCTCACTAGAAGAGGGTCTTAAAAATGAAATGAATAAAATTACCTGTTCTGTTAGCTTATTTCTCCAGACCTCCTTTTCTTAGTCTACTGAAAACCAAAGTGACCCATAGGGTAATTCAGGGCCCTTTTCCCCTCCAGTTAAAATGTAAGAGCATCATGGATATTCAATCACCACTGCTCAGCCTGTCAATACCACAGAGCAACAGTGAACTTCCAAGATGGTTCTAGTCCCCAGAGGAACCAGCCAGCCACTTGGTAAAAGGTTATCTACCAAGGATCATTTTCATTATGGAAGAGACAGATTTTGTTTTCACTGGAATAGACACTTTGGATACAGATTTGCCTTTTCTTTACTTCTACTAAAACTACTATTCAGAGTTTTACAGAGTGTGTTATTCATATGGTATCTCACAGGGCATTGCTTCTGACCAGGGAAGTCGTAGCAAATGAGAGGCAAGCATGAGCCCATGCTCATGGAATTCACTGACCTTGTGTTTCCTTCACCTTGAGGCAGCCGACTGGATAAAGTTATGGAATGACCTTTTGAGGACTTATTACAGTGCCAACTGAATGGCAATGTCTCAGATAGCTGGGGCAGTACTGTCTCAGACACAGTATGTACCCTAAGTTTAGGTTCAATGTATGTTACTATTTCTCTCAGAGCCAGTTTTTATGTGTGCAAGAATCAAGGAGTGGAAATGGGAGAAGGTTTTTTTTTTCTTTCAATTATATTTAATGATCCACTTTGATTTTTTTTTCTTCCTAGCTCTATTGCTGTAGGTTCTGCTGGTATAGAAGTCTTATTTCTGAGGGAAGAATGTTTTTTCCTGGGAGCACAATAATGGCACCATTAGCCTGAAAGTGAAGGTTGTCTACCACCACTAGTGAATTAACAGGAAAAGAAGAGTGTGCTAGACTGGTTTGGGTTAATTGGCCCTGATTATTAAGGGGAAATTGGACACCTCTTTAGAGAAATTCCCACTAGAAATCTGTATGATCCATGTGTAAAGGCCGAGTGTGCTGGATTGGACCTGTATTTAGTTAGGACTTACTAAAAGCAAAGAATGGAATTACCAAGTTAATCCAGTTTGAGAAAAACAAGGAGTTTATTTGCAGAATTATCTCTTGGAGGTCAAGGGCAAGACCATACTTGGTTCTCAGGAATGAAGTAGAACCAGGTCTTAAAATGCTGGCATAGCTCTCCCTGTCCTATCTCTCTATCTACACACTAAGTTTATTCTTTCTCTTTTTCCTCCTCTTTCCTCTCTCTCCTCCTCCTCCCTCCTCTCCTTCATCCTCCTTCTTTGTGGTACTGAAATCAAGGACCTAAGGCTTCATGCATGCTAGGCAAGGGCTCTAACACTGAGTTACATCTCCACCCCTTTAAAATTTTTGAGATAGGGTCTAGCTAGGTTGGTCAGGAAGAACTTAAACTTGTGATTCTGCCACCTCAGCCCCCCAGAGTGCTGGGATTGTAGGCATATGCCACCACATCTGGCTCATACTTTGTTTTTATTGCAAGCGGATCTCTGCTCCCGAGTTCCCAGGGCTAAAGTCAGTAGTAACAACTTTAGCTACATAGAGACTGACCTCTTTCCTGTTCCAGCTTCAAACTTCCTGGGGAAGGAATCTGATTAGTCAAGTTTGCTTCAATGCTTGGGAGAGAGGGGTCATATTGTGCTAACATGTCGGTTCCATAACAATCTCATAGATATCTCATGTTGGTAGGTCAGGAGGTTGAGTATGGTTGGAGTGCTGATTGTAAGAAATTCTGTTCCTAGAAGAAGGGCTTCTACTACTGAGTTCAGCTTGGCAAAATTTTTATACCTAATAATAACAACAACAAATATAAATAATACTTATAGCACTTATTGTGGGATACATAATACATACATATGGTGTTTGTCACAGCATCCGGTTGTGAAGGATATGTGTATGTGTATTATATTCAGAGCTTATAAGTTAAGTTTAATTTTTATCCTCATTTTACAATGGGACAATTAAGACTTAGACAGAACTAAGTAATTAGCCCAAGTAAGTACCTGAGTTAGAACCTGAACCCAGACTTATTTGTTTCTACAGGCTCTTCTTGTCATGTGACACTTGAGTTCCTTTCTCTAGTCCTCCAGGTTCTGGGTACCCACTTCAACTACAAACTCCAGGGTGCTGGCTGGGTGGACCCTGAGTGGGTCCTGCCAGCTGCTTTTTCTAGACTTTGTTTTACTCTTGGGTTCTACAGATGAAACCCTATGGGATAGACTGACGCGAACCTCAGTTTTCTTGTATGTAAAGATGGACTGCAATAGGGATTATGCATGCTACATGAGGGCAGATATATTTTCTTGTCTGTCATGTTCCCTGTTAATCTCTTGCACCCAAATCAGTGCTCAGAACCTGAGAATTATTTATTAAATGAATTAATGAGATGAAATGGGGCTCATAAGGGTCCTGCCAGAAGAATAATTAGGTATTCTTTCTTTTTGGCTAAATATTAGATTTTGTATGTGGGGTTAGGCAAGTGACAGGGAGATATGGATTGAGATTTTAAGGAAACTGTATATGGGGCAAGAAGAGAGAGAGAGAGGGCTGCAGAGAAACTAAAATTGAGAAAGAGAGAAATGGAAAGGCAAAGGTGGCACTAGATTAAGATATTTTCCTAATTTCTTTAATGACAAATAAAAATTGTATGTACAATTTTTACTTGATAACCAGATTTGCCTATGGATGCCAAAATATTTGAATTCTCAGGTTCTTTAAATAAAATAGCATAGGTGGCCCTGAAGCAAGGCCAGCAGATCGCTGTAGCTGCTGGTCTCAAACAGGAGCCTGAAGAGAATCCTTTCTGTGGTCTGTTGGCCATTTCAGAACTTTGGAAACGTAATGGTCAATTCATCAGAAAGAAATAGCAAGTGAGTGTGGCAGACTTTCGGTGGCCTGCAGGAGAGAGACCCTGCCACCTCGGGACCTGCACCATGAGTTTGACTCAGGGTGCCGGGAGAACAAGGAACTCCTCCCCTCTCTGGGGGGTGGCTGTGAGCCTGCCAGCACGCGGGCTGAGAATCAAACATCTTATGTCATCCTGTCCCCCGTCCCGTGTCCCCCTGCCAGCAAGTGGGAGCCAGTGAACTACACATCTTGTGAAAAGATTGGCTATGTTATTTAGTATGAGCTCCCCATATGCAAAGATACGGACAACCATTTGGAAGAAAGCAAGAGACAATATGACAGATAGTGAAGGTCTCTGGTTGTCTAGCTTTGAAATTTATGCTTTCTTATGTCCCATTCTGTTCTGTTTTGTTGTGTTTAATTTACCCCCTTTAAAATAAAATTAAAAAAGATAAAATGGCATAGTGTTTGCATATAGCTTATACATATCCTCTCACATACTTTAAATGCTATGTAAATAGTTGTCAGATTGTATTGCTCAGAAAATGATGGCAAGTAAAAAGGTCTGTACAAGGATAATATGAATGGAATTTTAAAAAATATTTTCTTTCTTTTTTTTTAATATTTTCTATCCGTGGTTGAATGAGTCTGTGGATGCAGAACCTATGGATATTTGCCATGTGCAGGATAACTTTGGTTTTTGGTTAGTCCTTTTTTTTTTTTTTTTTTGAGACTGGGTCTTGCTGTGCAGTTCAGGCTGGGCTTGAACTCACTTTGTAGCCCAGTCTGGTCTCAATGCAATGATCCTCCTGCCTCAGCCTCCCAAGTGCTGGGATTACAGGGCAATAATGTTTCTGAAATATATATATACATTATGAAATGGCTACATTGAGCTAGTATGCATTACCTCACACACCTATGTTTTTGTGGTGAGAACAAAAACATCTCAGCAATTTTCAAGAATGCAATACCTTGTTATTAACTATAGTCACCATGTTGTCCAATAGAAGTCTTGAAGATGAAAATTTACTAGTGGTCTGCTATGTAAATGTCCCTTCTGTGACCCCATGGAGTCTGTAATAAAATCTATGTACTCACTATTGCTGTAGCGGTGGCTTTGTGAAGGGCTGGCTGTAAGGTGGATCCAGAGTAATAAGAGCATGCAGCTGAGCACACATGGGTTATAAGTAAAAGAGAAAGGTTATAAGTAAAAGAGAAAGGTAAGTGAAACATCTGCTCCTTTATCCAGTCCACAGAAGTCACTTAGCAAACTTCTTTTTCTAGGACCTTGCCTGATTTCCTGATGTCCCTCACCACTGTAAAAGGTTTTGCATGCCTGAACTTCTCAGAATGTCTGCCTCCTTGCCAAGTCATTTTCCACGGGTTCTGCTGGATGGCATCAGAAAGCCCTGGAAATCAGGAGACTTTTGTGCCACTTCACTCTGTGCAGAGTTCTTTCATGCCAAGTGAGGCAGACACACAGCTGTCATATGCAGACAATCACCCTCACCAAAGAAAACACTCTTTAGCCTGCTTGGGAGACTCCTGGGTAAGCAATGATGTAATTTGTTTGTACAAAAACTATAACAGGCTTCTGAGTTAAGCATTTGCTCAGCTGGTCATTGCCAAAGACAACAGGTGTTTTGTGTCATTGCCTGTTGACAATGGTCACAGTCATGCATCATACCTCAAAGGCTGAGGTATTACAAGGTAATATAATTAACAAGGGTGGTAAGCCATGCTGGATGTTTGGCTGAAGCAGGGTGGGCATCCAGTAAGGCTGGGTCCAGGGACTCTCCAGGTGTAATAGAGTTAGTAGAACAAAGGAAATGACAAGCAATTCAGGCTTGCACTCTCCTCGGGGACAAATGTTCTCAGAGTTGCGAGAGATATTTTAATCAGGATGTTTCTTTCACTTGAATCAGAGGAATGCAAGTTCTATATTTATTTGTTTCTTCCTTCCACCAGATTTTGAGGCCCAGAGGAGAGGAGCCTCCAAATTATTCATTGTCATGTACCTGTTGTTTGGCACAAAACCAGGCACAAAAAACACACTTGGTGAAAGTTTGCATCATGGAAGAATCATGATGTGGGACCCTTTTCTGAGTCCTGTCTTTTTAGGCTCTTCTTTATCGGCTTTCTTTGGCATCAGTCCCTGCTCACTGCAGGTGTCTCCTGAGAGCTTATGTCCCCATGTTTCCTTCTCCTCCTGGAAACGGAAGTTCATTTAAAAGCAGTTCTATTGTTTGTCCTGCCTAATCTGAAGCCGAATGCAACCGATTTGTTGCATGCTTGGCTGGTCTTCACACAGCATGTTTTTGTGATGTACAACATTTCCTTTCAGGTCAAGTATGGCCTGGTATAGAGGCAAGACCATGCACTCAGTGTAGCTAGTGTTCTAAATTTTCAGCTTTCCCACTTTCTCACTGTAAAATTCAGATAAACAGTTAAGAGTTCACAGAGCCTCATTTTCCTTTGTCCAAAAAATGCATTTAACTAAGTGAACTTGGTTAAGATTAGACTCAAAGATTTTTAGACTTAGTCTTGATAGAGACCAAGAAAAGGCTGTTATTTAAAATTTTCAGTTTTGTGTCTCCTAAGAGAGGGAACGTCTAGGAAAATCTCTCCTATAGGCCCTCTGGAAATGTAAAGAAAAAAATCATACTCTGGAATGAGGAGGATCTAGTACTTTGGCTCCAAGAAACTGAGATGTTGGCAAAATTAGGTAAACTGTCATTGTGTTAGACAGAATTCATCTTTCCAAATGGTTCTTTTTTGGAACGGTGTCTATTTCCTAAGTATGTGTTTCAACATCCATCTGTCTGTTTATTACTGCTTGCTCTTCGAAATTTTTTAGTGGATGAATCACATTTGAACTAGTCAATCATAGAAACTCAGGAGCTAGACTATGAAGATGACTGGAAGACTGAATAACCTGGGACATCAGAGGATCAGGAGTGAGGACAGAATGAGCAAAAGAACTTAACTGGGCTTTGTGGGGCTCAGCTGTGACTGGGCTGTTAGAATCACTTATATAGTGCTCTATGGCCAGAATGCTTGTTCTGGTATCACTTAGAAGTTGGATATTTCCACCTGGGATAAGATCAACCCTACAACAAGAAATAGAGACTCAGGGCATGGGCCTTAGATTGTAGTAGGAAGAAATAATTCCTGCTTTTTGTGAACCTCAAGGATTTGGAGAATCAAGACTATTCTTGTCTGGCCCTTGCTCTATGGTAGCAGCAGAGAGGAATGTAGAGGTCAACCCAGGACCTGGGAAATCTGAACAAAAGCATTTGCTTTTCAGTTTCTCTGTGCTGTGATTCTCTTCTTGCCAAACCTTTAGTTATGTCTTGTTATAAATTTTAGCTGGTGCTGCATTATTCCAATGGGAAATGGTTGAGGGATCTGTATAGCTCCTGTTGGGGCAGAGCACTGGGCTTAGGGAAGCTGGATCTTGAGGGCAATAGGTGTTTAGACACAGAAGTCCCCCATGGAGGTAGCTGGCAGAGGTGGAAAGTATAGAAGAAATAGCTGGGTGGTGTGTCAGCACTCCTTGGGGGAACTTGATCAAAACAACCATTGTTTGAAGTCGAGTAGGATGAGGCTCAAGCTACAGTGATGGGCAGAATTCAGTAGAAGAGTAAGTTTGCAAACTCATGAAGTCTGGTTTTTAAAATTACATCAGGTGGAAAGCACAGGACACACACATGATGGAAGGTGTGGCTTAGATGACTTCCTATATGTCTACCCAATGTGGCATGAATCCTAGAATGACAACAAAATCTAGAGAATAGAAATTCTTGATTCCAATGTTTCCAGTTTCATTGATTCAGAACATTTTCTAAGTGTTAAAACTACTATCATATCTTTGTGTAAGCTTTTTTTTTTGTTAAATTCCACAATAGTATGAAGGTATCTGTGTAGTTTTGCATATAATTATAGCAGTTGAAAAGTTTTTTTTTTAAAAAAGAAGGCTTACATGTTTCTAATATATTCTGAAAACTAGCTCAAGTTCTTATTGCAAAAATGTAATTTGATAAGTTTTAAGGATCATAAGTGTGTGAGCATGTGCCTGTATTTGTGTTTTGGTAAGTTGTATCTGTGCAGTAATGTGGACTGTATTTTGATGATGGATAGAATTTACAAATGCTGGCTTAGTAGGGGGAAGTGAGAAACATAACCTAAAATATTTCCTCCCTGCTATATAAAAATAATGAGTACTGAAACTTTCTACATGCCAATAATAGCTTCTAGAATTTTAGATTTTTGTATGCCTTTAATTATGTTGGTGACAATAATTAAACCACACTTGTCTTACAAGATGAATTAATATACTCTTTTATAGATTTTTAGAAAGTCTAAAAAATTACATCAGGATACTAGAATCGACTTCACTCAGTTGTAACAGCATGGTGTTACAGTCAGGTCTCACTAGTGTAGCTAATATAACTAGTACAATTGTCTGATCTCTAAGATGCCTCATCGTCAGAAGTTCTATGAGTTTATGGGGTCAGTCAGGCCCCCTGTACTCCTCACTCACTGTTCTGTGGGGCAATGCTGGAATGTTTCAGGACATGTTGCCAGATGTTGTAATTCATGAGGAATCTTTCTTATGTGGAGAGACTCTTGTACTTCAGATAGTCATATTTTTGGGAATTATGGTTCTGAGATCTCCCTGATTGCAGGAGGTATTACTCTTATTTATATTGCGACATGTTGAGAAATTGTTGAAGCATTTCTTTAACATAGAGGAGATGTTTCAGGAGAAGCATAAAGAAAACCTCACATTCAAAACAATAAGAGAATGCAGGGGCTGGGGGTTTAGCTCAGCAGTGTAAGTGCCTGCCTGGCAAACATGAAGTTGTGAGTGTGATCCCCGGTACCAGGAAAAAAACAAAAAAAAAAAAGAAAAAGAAAAAGAAAAAGAATGCATAGGGATATTTACACAGGGGCAGATCAGATAATGTTACAAGGTAAGACCAGAAAGCCATGTGGCAATGTACTTCCCAAAGGTGTTCACAGCAACATCTTTCCTGCCTTGTACTCTTCCTGTGGTGATGGTTTGATATTGTACACGTGAGATGCATCTATATTCCATCTTGAATCTGAGCAGCTTTGTGACCTAGGTGAAGTAGTATTATATAATTTTGGGGTGGTGCTAGTGGGAATGGAATCCAGAACCCTGCACGTGCTAGACAAGCACTCTACCAATGAGCTACAACCTCAGCCCTGTTATATAATTTTTGAGTCTAAGTCATAAGTGATGATATAGGGGCTGAGGATTTAGCTCAATGGCTCAAGTGCTTGCCTGGTAAGCATGAGGTTGTGAGTTCAATCTCTGGTTAAAAAAAAAAGATGATATAGTTTCTACTTGGTTCTTGTGGGACACACATTCTTGGCACATGTATTAGATATCTATTGTTGTATAATGAAGCGCTCAAAACCAGAATCTTAAAACAATATGCATTTATTATTCAGCTTTGAGTGGAGAGTTTGATTATACTCTAGCTGTATCTTTTGATTCAGGATCTCTCCCAAGATTGTATTCATGGTTTTAGTGAGGGATGGGGTCTCATCTGAAGATTTGACTGGAGAAGGATCCACTCCCAAGGTCACTTATGTGGTTTGGGAGCAAGGTTTAATTCTTTAAGGTTGTTGAACTGAGAGCCCCAGTTCCTAATAGAAGGTGGCCCTGGTAACCCTCAATTCTTCATCATATGAGCTTATTCAACAGTGAGAGAGAGACAGAGAGAGAAAGGGAGAAAGAGAGACAGAGAGAGACAGAGACAGAGACAGAGAGACAGAGAAACAAAGAGACTGAAAGAGAGAGAGAGATAGCAGGCATCCTTGTCTTGTTTCTGATTTTATAGGGAAAGCTTTCAGCTTCTCCCTATTTAATGTGATATTGGCCATTGTTTTGTTATAAATGGCTTCTATCAGATTAAGATAAGGTCTTTCTGTTCCTATT
Organism: Dolichotis patagonum; assembly: GCA_004027295.1. Classification (NCBI taxonomy): domain Eukaryota; kingdom Metazoa; phylum Chordata; class Mammalia; order Rodentia; family Caviidae; genus Dolichotis; species Dolichotis patagonum. The sequence continues at coordinate 87,813 of PVJX010004846.1, forward strand.
TTCTTCAGCATTTTTTAAAAAATTGTGAATGGATGTTGGATTCTGTCAAAGGCTTTTTCTGTGTCAGTTGAGATGCTCATGTGATTTTGGTCCTTGCTTCTGTTTATGTGATATAGTACATTTACTGATTTGCATATGTTGCAGCATCCCTGCATCCTTGGGGGGAGTCTACTTGGTCATGATGTATGAGCTTTTTGATGATTTGTTGCATTATGTTTGCCATATCTTGCTGAGGATTTTTGTGTCAGTGTTCTTTAAAGAGATTGGCCTGTAGTTCTCCCTTTTGATTGGGTTGTTTTCTGGTTTTAGAATCAAGGGTATGCTAGCTTCCAGGAATGATTTTGGGAGTACACCTTCCCTTTTGATTTCCTTAGACAGTTTGAGGATATTTTAGTTACTTTTCTCTTGTTACTGAGACAAAATGCCTGACACTCAAAGTTAAGAGAGGAAAGATTTATTTAACTCAAAGTTTGTAGAGGTCTCAGTCCATGATTAGCTGTCTCCAAGGCAGGGTGGCACATGATAGAGGGCCAACCCTTCATGGCAGCAGAAGATAGCTATTCATTAGAAGATTTCATTCAACACTGATATTTCTTTGTTGATTATTTTGTCTACCTGAACTATTTGAGACAGAGGTCCCCTGTTATAATTGTGATGATGTTTATCTGATATTTCATGTCCAGTAGTGTTTGTTTTATGAAGTTGGGCATGTCATGTTTTATGAAGTTTGGTGCATATATATTTACAATTCCCATCTCCTCCTAAACCAATATATAATGGCCTCCTTTACCTCTTCTGATCAGTTTAGGATGAAGTTCACTTTGTCTGAAAATAGGACAGGTATTCCTGTTTCTAGGTTCTCATTGCATGGAATCTTGTTCCAACTTTTGCTTTATAATCTGTGTGCTTATTTTTGGATTAAATGTATTTTTTATATACTGCATATCACTGGATTTTGTTTCTTGATTATTTTGTCAATCCATGTCATTCAATTGAAGAATTGAGACCTTTCACATTGAGAGATATTAATGAAATTATTGATTTATTCCTGTCATTGCACTCTTTTCTTATTGCTGACTCCATCCCCCTTTCTGCTTAACTGTTCATACTGCTTGGTATATTCATTGTATTAGATTTTTCTGGCATTCTTGGCTTTATTATCTCTTTCTAGAGTATCTTTGAGAATTTGTTTATTGTGCTGGTTTCGTGGTCATGAATTTCTTGAGATGGCTCTTTGTTACAGAAATACCTTATTTCTCCATCAATTTTAAAAGGAAGTTTTTCAGGATATATAAGTCTGGATTGGATGTTGTATATTTTAGGGTCTGAAACACTTCACCCCAAGCTGTCTTGGCTTTTAAGGTTTGTGTGTTGAGAAATCTGCAATAATTTTAATGGGTTTATGTTTATAAGTTATTTGTTGCTTTTCTTGTTAGTTTTTAAGATTCTGTCCCTGTGTCGGACCTCTGGAATTTTGACTATGGTGTAATTTAGGAAAATTTACTTTTAATTTTGGTTATTTGAGGTTCTGTATCCCTCATTTATTTGCATGTTTAGTTCATTCCCAATATTTGGAAAGTTTTCTGCTATTATTTCTGTGAAGTGTTTTTTTTTTTATATCCTTAGTGTTGTCTTCTGATTTTTCATTTATTCCAATTAATCTTTGGTTCAACTTCTTTGTATCATCTAGCAACTATTGAATCAATTTTTCATATTCTCTTGTTGCTTTTAAGGAATCTCTGGGTAACTGATTTCTGACAACAGTCCTGTCTTCTGATTCTGATCTTCTGTTCTCACATTGGTCACTTATGCTGCCTATACATTCAAATATAATTTGTTTCCATTTGGGACCTTTTTATGGACTCTAGTTCTTTGCTAATCTGGTCACTTATATTTTTATCATTTTATTTAGCTCAGTTAACTTTTTACTAGTTAAATTTAATTTAATTACCCCTTTTAAAATTTAATTTAATTTAATGGGTAATTTAATTACCCCTTTTTATTAGTGCCTTCTATAAGTTTCCCGATTGCTTTACTCATTACTTCTGTTGTTTGATTAGTTATATTTTCTGTGATCCAACCAAGCACCTCATTGATTTGTGTTTTAACTTTCTGTCTTATCCTGTGAAATAATTTGGCTGTGTGCTTTTATTTTCCTCTCCTTTAATGCACCATAGATCAGCTCCAGGGGAGTTTAGAGTTTTGGGAGGCATTTTGTTGCCTTGTCATCTTATGTTTCTATTCTTGGTTGGTTTTGTTTTGTGCTTAGTTTTGAAGTCTCCTATACTGGAAAGACTATGTTCTAATATGGAAATCTTTGTTAATTTGTTTTTCAGTGATGCACTCAGGACATGGCTAACTTAGTCCTTTGCTTCTGTCCCAAGATTTAATCACCCCTGTCAATATGGGAGGGGGCATGCAATGTAGTGGGCCCAGAACTCACTTTTGTCAGAATGACTGGCAAAATTGTTTAATGTCACAAAGGCCATCTGGGTATTGACATATGGAGAACACTCATTAATAGTGATAACTGTGCAATCCTAGCAATATCAGCTAAAGTAACAACTATAATATCATCCAAGACAAACTAGATATTGATATACCATAAGAACCAATAATGTACCACCTTTACAGAAGAAATCTACAATTACAATATAGACAGATCAAATATTGACATACAGCATGTATCTACTAATTTACCTCCACTAATGATGGAAAAGAATTCAACAGGAAT
>PVJX010004847.1:0-90385 GCA_004027295.1 Dolichotis patagonum
GGAAAAACCAATATTGTGAAAATGGCCATACTCCCAAAACTGTTATACAGATTTAATGCATTCCCAATCAAAGTACCATCAACATACCTCACAGATCTAGAGAAAACACTCCTAAAATTCATTTTGAAACAGAAGAAACCTAGAATAGCAAAGGCAATCCTTGGCAATAAAGACAAGGCAAGAGGTATCTCAATTCCTGACTTGAAACTGTACTACAAAGCCACAGTGATAAAATCAACATGGTACTGGCAAAGAAATAGACCTGAGGACCAATTGAAAAGATTAAAAGATACAGGTATAAGTACAAAGACACTCAGCCACCTGATATTTGACAAAGGGCCTAAACTTGTTCACTGGAAGAAGGATAGCCTCTTTAATAAATGGTGTTGAAAGAACTGACTCTCCACATGCAAAAGGCTGAAACTAGATCCATGCTTATAACCATGCACAAAACTAAAGTCTAAATGGATCAAAAACCTAAACATTAAAATAGAAACACTAAATCTACTGGAAGATAGGGTAGGTAGAAGTCTTGGAGACATAAGGGTAGGCAGAGAACTCATGAACAAAACGCAAACTGCACGGGAAATGCTTCAGAGAATAAACAACTGGGATCTCATACTATTAAAAAGTTTCTGCACTTCAAAAGAGATCACCAGCAGAGTGAAAGAAAACCCACAGAATGGGAAAGAAGTTTAGCCAGCAATCCCTCAGACAAAGGACTTATATCAAGAACATATAAAGAATTGAAAAACATCAAGACCCCCAAATTCAAAGACCCTCTCCAAAACTGAGCATCTGAGATGAACACTCACTTCTCAGATAAAGATATACAAATGGCAAATAAATACATGAAGAAATGTTCACCATCACTGGTCATTCGAGAAATGCAAATTAAAACAACATTGAGATTTCATCTCACCCCTGAAAGAATAGCTGCCATCAAGAAATCAACTGAAAACAAATGTTGGCGAGGTTGTGGGGAAAAAGGAAGATTGCTTCACTGTTGGTGGGAGTGTAGACTGGTGCAACCAGTATGGAAATCAGTAAGGAGAATTCTCAGAAGATTAGGAGTGGAAGCTCCATTCAACCCAGCTATTCCCCTCCTGGGTATTTTCCCAGAGGAACTGAAAAGTTCATATCAGTGATATATGTGCACCCATGTTGATAGCAGCACAATTTGTAATAGCTAAATCTTGAAAATAACCAAGATGCCCATCAACTGCAGAGTGGATGAAAAAGATGTGGTATTTTTATACAATGGAGTATTACTCAGCTATGAAGAAGGATGTCCTTGAAGCCTTCACAGGTAAATGGAGACAACTTGAAACTATCCTCATTAGTGAAATAAATAAGAACCATGTTTATAAATATCACATTGTGTCTCTAGTGTAAAAAATAATAACTCTAGGAGTAATAAAACCCAAAATGTGTAACTGCTACAGTACATGAGAGGAAAAGAAAGTGCGCTAAAGGATATAATTGCATGCATGTTTAAGTGTGTAAGATGAATGACCATATTACTGTATTTGTGTTATATCATGGAGCAGAACTGTTGATAGTCTCATTGCTTGAATGTACTTTGTATGTTTTAACTTTGTAACTTGAACAACTATTTCCAAAATGACAGTATGTAAGTTATCAAGTAATGACTTATCAGTATTTTTTGTTCTTTTCTTTTTTTTTCCCCCTTGGAAACTTGTATTGTTGCTACCCCTTTTTCTATTTTGTTTTGTTTTGTTTTTAAATAAAATTTTACAAAAAGACTTCCGCTTTCTGTAAGACAGAAATGTTTAATAGTAATACTCAAACACAGTTGCTAATAACCTGTCTGCAAAGAAAAAAAGACCAATACTATTTTAAAAAGCACAAGAACATCCAACACCTAAAGACTTTACACTATGGTGATACATATAATTCATCAAAGTTCTAAATCTTAAAATCAACCTGTATGTACACCAGCAGATAAATGGATAAAAATGTTATTTAGACACAACTGAGTTACTCTGCCATAAAGAAGGATAAACGTGCATCATCTGCAGAAAAATGAATGCACCCTGAGACTATAATTTTAAGCAAAATAAATCAGACACATGCAAGCTTAAATCTCACATGGTTTCTCAGATATGAGAAACCTAAAGTATGAGAAATCTACTAAGAAGTAGAAGACGGAGAAGGGATGGAAGGGGAAGGAGATAAAAAAGGATCGAGATGGGTCCTATACAACTACAAACTCACCACGGGGAAGGTAATTATGATGTGCTGCAAACATACTAATAAAAAATAAACACTGAAAAATAAAACAAACTGGGAAAAAGTTTGCAATATGTGACATCCAAGAGAAAATAACCAGGCACCCTAATAAGCAAATTTAATCAGAAAATCATTAGAAATTCAGCTTGAATGGACACAGAATTGGCAGGCAAGCATGTCTGACAACCTGTTATGAACTTCTGTGTGTGGTCAAGAAGGTGCATGAAATATGAAAACAATAGGGAACAAATGGAATATTTTTCCTAAAAATGACCCACTTAAAATTAAGAAATTGAACAATAAATATATGATATGTATTTCAGATAAACAGAGATAGCCCCTGATTTACAATTTGTGAATTTTTTTTACTCAATGGTGATACAAAACTTCATTAGAAGTTAAGAAGCATTGTTATTAGGAGCACAGAGTTCAAACATGAAAGACAAAAAGTATCCATGTATTATAATATTAAGTAGTTAAAAATATGCATATAATTAGGGTGCATGTAGATATTGAAAAGAAGTATTCAAAGAAGAAATGATATAAAGCTTTTCAAATTTTATGAGTGGTATGAAAGTATCAAGAAGAGAACTGAAACACGGAAGTCAAAATATAAAGAAAACAAGCCACAGCAAAGAATAAATGAATTACTGAATGCCAGTGCACTACACTTACACCTAAAATGTCTCCCCAATTTTGGCAGTGTAGGAAAAATGTTTGGATCATGCGGGGCCGCTATAGATGACTTGCTTTTCGGAGGTGGGGATTGCTTGACCTGGAAGGCTACATTGTTGGCTTCTTCTCCCCTCTTCCCCTTTTTTCCTTAATATGACAACTCACGGACAGGGACAAATCTCAGCGGCACCAGCCCCTGCCTGGCAAACACAAGGTCCTGACTTCGATTCCCAGTTAAAAACAAAAGAACAACAATGACGACAACAAACATGACATGACACACATGGTTCTCAGGGTAACATGAGTGACATTCCCAGAGAAGAAGGCAACGAATAAGAAAAGTGGAAAAGTGAGTGTTGATGCTGAGAGGATAGATAACGGAGTTTTTCCAGTCTCTGGCTCAGCACTGACAGGGTATGTCTCATATTTAAAAACAAGAATAAGCAAAAGCCTTTTTTAGCTTCTCAAATTTTCTTAAAAAGCGCAAAGGAAATAACCGTAGCATAGACCAAAAGACTGATGCTAATATCCCAAACGTCTGTGGCATCGCAGTGACTGCAGACTGGAAGATGAAGCATTTTGAGTCCAGATGTGGATGGACAGACTGGCCCTTATCCATGCCTTGAGCTCCCATCCAGAACCTGTTCAGTGACTCCAAGGTTTTATTTTATTAGAGCTGTGAAGAAAATCAGTACATCACGTGCACCAACTTTAAGCCAGCAGGGAGAATTCTGGGATCTGCTTTTGTGAATGTGATTCAGGCTTCCATTTTTGCACGATGGGTCCCCAAGAGAAGCAACCAGTAATTTCCTCTATTATCCCAACAACTCTAACTTTAACTTCTTTCAAAAGCTTATAGATACCCACAGAATTGCTAGCAATAACAAATACAGTCGTATCTTTAAAAGAACACGGCCATTTTTGCTAGCTTCACCTTTTGCAAAAGACCATACCTGTCAAGGTGGAGTCAAAGTGCCAAAAGGCCTATTTTGTTTTTTTAACAAAAAGTCTGGGTTACAGTGGGAATTCACAAAATGCCTCCAATATCTACTATAAGACTTTTCCAACCTTGATAGGTTTTTAAAGAATACATAGATGAAAGTATCTTCACCTAGTTACTGTGTGGCAAGTGATTTGTTTAGCCACTTATATGAATATGCAAAGTCTATCGGCAAAACACGAGCATTCCTGGCTTTTTGGGCTAACCCTGCACTCCTGAAGAAGTGTTGTTATCAATTATAGGAGAGAAGCAAAACTTTTGTTAGACAGTAAGTAGCATCATGCTTGAAGCTCCTGGCTGGCTGAACAATTGCTTTCCAGCTTCAGAAAACTAATAACTAATAATAGCAATAATGGCTTTCCTGGTGCTAGCAGGACCAGGAAATGTGTTACATCCCCAAGTGCATGTTTTGTTAAAAGTCTTCAGTCCCCAAAAGCAAGTTCTAATAGAATTAATAGTCAGAAAATAGATTATGATTAATCTTGTCTACAGTAGCATATATAGATACCTAATCTTAAAAGAACAGGCTGAGAGACTTCCAATGAATTTTTGACAAACATCATGTTAAAAAAAATAACCTGGGTCCATGCCTTTCACCTGTAAAATGGGCCGTTGTATTTCTGTGAGTGAGCCATGAGTTTCCCCTCTAAACCAAGACAGAATGTCCCATAGATTCACAAACCACATAGGTTCCTGCCCCTTCAAGAAAATCATATGCATTCTCAGCTCTAGAAAATAGCTTAATGTTCTTAATATCTACACTCCATTCTAAGTTAGTAATATTTTCTTCCAAATAATCTTTTCCATGCCTTCTAAAAAATAAAGTGCCATGTGTAAAAATTAAAGTACAGACAAATCACTAACATTTCTTAAGCAATTGTGGGAAACCTTGAATTATACTTTGCCAATTTCTGATAGGAATATTGTATATTTATATAGGGATCCAAAACATGTTTGTATAGAATCAGGAAGCATTCTGTATCTATCTCAAAAAGCATCTTATATGAAAGCACCTGTCTCCCAAAATTTGTTTAATGCAGATAATGAAGATAATTCTACACATCAGAAATTATATACTGACTTGTGAGTGATGTATGGTCCTATACACTGTACTTGGGTCCTGAGTAAGCACTGTCTTGAGTTATAAGTGGATAAATTTTTAATATAACATTTTTGAATAAAGGTGGTCTCTGATGGATTATTTGAACTTATTTGTTATTAGAGTTTGTCTAATGCTATTGTAATTCAGATAATGTGATATTGAGGATAGAACACAGAATGGTATAATAAGTAAGAGAGAGAGAGCAAAAAATATACACACATGTGAATATTTAAGTTTGACAAAGAAAGACTGTAGAGATATGTGAGGAATGAATGTCATCTCAATAAAAGATACAGTAACCATTTCATATTCACATAAAAAACATCCTGCCCCAACAATGTTTTAAAGCATAAATTAATTGTATAGTAAATAGATACATTAAAATATCTATCATCCACGCAATAAAGATGAGGCATTCAGAGAAACAAAGGCAAATTTTATCTTTGATTATGAGGAAATCAATCAGTAGAAAGAAATACCAAAGTGATAAAGTCAATGGAGTTTTTAAAGAAGCAAATTGAAATGTCTAGTATAAATAAGCTACATATGTTCAGGAGGAAAAACACAGCACTAAATTGATGAAGAAACAAATGAAAGGTATAAAAAAATGACTGACATGAAATTTTAAAAATAAATATATGAAATGAGGAATATACCTAGATCAACTGCAAGGTCGTCACTAAGAGGAAAAGAGTGAGATCGAAGATACAGCAAGAGAAACTATTCAAAATAGAACGGACTAAACTTTTTTTTTTACTAAAACATACAATTTTAGAAAACAATATACAATTTTTTGTGGTTTTAGGGAAATATGACAGCTAAATATTGTGGAGTCAAGCTTAAAGAAATCCAGTGTCAGTGCAAAGACAGAAAGTATGTCAGAGAAGGGAATACTTAAAATGAGATTATGGAAATCCACACTACTTCTAGATTTGGATTCTGATCATGATGGTAGCAAGAGGATGAGACAACACAGGGGTGAGTTTATCCGTGGAGAGGTGGGATAACACCGAGGGGCGTGGAGTTACATGACTTGCTGGTGAATTTTTAAGTCAGTAATTGACAGAACTGCGCTTCAGACCCAATTCTTTCTGACTTCAAAGCCTTACTCTTTTCAAAAGAAAAAAATTATCTTATTCCTTGTGAAAATGTAAAAAAAGCTAGATGAGTGATTAAACTTGACTATTTCAGGGACACAAAGTAGAAGTTTCAGATGTGGATTAAATGAATATATTAGAATCTGAACTTGCAGTACTACTTTTCCCCAGAGAATGCAGCAAACGAGCTGATTTTCTTGGCTTGGGCATGGACTAGTAATACATAAGCCATATAGGGACATTGTCACCTATATCTATCACAGTACCACTTGGCCAATTGTGAATTTAATTAACTAAGAGAATATCATTGTACATGTGGTGCAGCTTAAGTCACATTTTTGAAAATTTGCATTTACCACTCAGCATTACCCTACTCAGTGATTCATGGAGCTATAGAAGTAGCCTTTTCCAGACTTCCTTCATAATGTATGTTTTGACTGAAGGATAAAAACTAACTCTGGACTAAAGAAGCAAAAACAGAGAAAATAAATGATATTCTAGAGTGAGGGCTATAGAAACTGTCTTCTTTCAATAGGATTATAAACTTCAATCAAAGTTAGGGATTGTTTAGCACAATTTTTGTTAATATTGTCCACAAGTTTAATCATATTAAAATAGGTATTATCCTAAATATTAGTCATAATTCAAAGATACTGCTTTCTTTATGCTACAGTTTGTATTTAAACTGTAGACTCAGGTTCAATTTTACATAATAACATTTAAAATAAATCTGTGACTGTCCATTTTTTTCATAAGGTAACATTTTACATAATGATATTACAACATAACAACCAGGAAGTTGATATCGACACAGTTCATCTGTCTTACTTATACTTCCCCTGTTTTACTTGAACTTGTGTACTACACATTGGTATCCAGGCCAGTTCCTCACACAGGTAAGTTTATGTGTCCAACACTGCAGTGGACATGAAGAACAGGACGATCCCTGCAAGCATCCTTCACTGTGTTCTTTATAAATCTCTCTATCACTGTCTATCACTGCAATGCTCTGCTTTTCAGTCCCTGAATACTGACAACTAATCTGCTTTCCATCTCTATAATCTCATCCTTTCAAGAACATTATGGGAATAGAATCATCATCCATCATGAAACCCCTATGATTGTTTTTTTTTTTTTTCACTCAATGTAATTTTCTGGCAATTCATCAAAACGGGTAAAGATAATCAATAGTTTGTTTATTTTTATTGTGGAGAGCTGTTCCCTAGTAGGGATACACTAATGTGTTTAACTATTCATCCACTGAAAATTCTCAGGCTTGTATCCAGTTTGGGGCCATTATGAATAAATGAATCATGGACATTTGTGCACAGATTTTTGTATAAACACACATTTTCATTTCTCTGGCACTGGATACTGGTTTGGCATTTGATAATGGAGCTACTTTAGGTAAAGTATCCAGGGAAAGCTTTTCAAGGGTATCAACACAAAAGCTAAAGACTTCCTGGTAAGATGGAGTAAGCTCCACACATCCTGGGGGAAACAGGGTTCCCACAGGAGAGAATTGCAAGTGCAAATTTTCTAGCACCTGAGCGAGACTTTCCAGTTTATAGGAGGGAAGGAAAAGAAATGTGGCTTCAAGCATTTTACTAAAGGAGAGAGAGAAGGAAGAAGAGGCCTGCAGAGCTAGATATATCTCCCACAATAAAGTATCTTGCAGGTCCAAAAAAAGATGGCAGGATTCTGTTCAATTTGTCATTTGCAGGTGTTAAGAGCATTTCGATATAGAAGACAGAAGTTGCAACTCACAAAGATATCTTTGATGACTTTTAGAGAAAAAACATAATATCAATGCTATGTGTTATATGAGGTTGCTACAGATGGGAACCAAAATCATATAGTGATCTTAGCCATAGTTAAGTGACAATTGCAGTTCTGGATTCAAATCCCAGCCAATTTATTGGCTTCTTGGTAGAAATTTGGGGAAATGCACTATTTCCAAATGTCATTTAGTTTAAATGAAACACGGTTGGGTCCTAAGGTAAATAATATATTTGTCTCCAAATCTTGACCACCAGTCACAACTACCACAGACAACCTTTTTTGAACTTTAGTTTCCTTATTTATAAGTAATAAACCTCACAGAATTGTTAAGTATTAAACAAAGCCATATGAATAAATGTCCACGAAGCTTGTCTTATCTGCTTTAAAGAAAAATCAGCAGAGACTTAGGAAACCTGTCTGGGAATTTCTCTAAGTAATTATGGTCATGAAATTGTTTGTTTTCCATAGATTTAAAGTATAATAATAGGAAACCAAGATATTGACATTTATAAGACAGAATTTTGTCTCAAACTTATATCAGCAAACCTGTACAAAAATGTGAATTTCTTAGTGACTCAAAATTCTTTGTATTTTGGGGCAAATATAGAGACCAACTGTTAATGGCACATCTATGATTACTATGATCAAAGTTAATTTAATCAGATTTGATTATGGATTATAAAGAAACAACATATGCAAAGAAGCTCCTTGTTTGAAAGCAAATCTATGGTTTTTGCAGTACAGGAATTAAGAACATATTTCACCATAAACAAAAACATTCTCCTGTCCTGTATCACATGTGAAACATGGAAAACCTAGAAAGACCAACTGCTTCAATGGCTAGGTTGAAAAGATAAATGTTACACAATGTTCCCATATTTTTCTTAAACATTACATATCTTCACAGACAATGGAATCCATTAAAATTGGAGAAGTTATTCTGAGACTCAGAATGAAAAAGTTTTGAATTTTTTCTTAAAATATTTTTTTCCAAAAAACTTCTTTTCCCATATATGTTCACAAGTATTCTTGTCTGACTAAAATATTCAACAGAAGATCACCATTTTAAACAAAGACAAAACAATTTTGATCTGCTGGTAATGTTCATTTCATTTTGGGATGGTTTGCTGGTTTGGTTTAAATTAACAATTTGATTGAAACTGAGTACTCAGGGGAAGGATAAATTGAGGTCATTATTGTAATAGTTTTTGGAAAGTCAACACAAAGCAGTCACTTTGTACCTTTGGGGAGGATTGCACATCTGCCAAAATAACTGGTTTACTCAGGCTGTGGAGAAAGCTGATTGTTTTTATTTCCAGTTTCTTTCTAATAAGACTGTTTTGCTCAGTACACACTTTACCTTACATGTAAAATCTCAATAACAAGAAGTGAAGAAGTTACCATCCACTCCCTAATGCTTTGCACCACAGGAAACCAACAAATGTTTACTGAAAACTAAAGTGTTTCTACAAACATAAGAGCTACTAATCAGTAGGGATAACAGCAGAATTAAAAATTTCAGATTGTCAGAACTACAAGACTTCAGAGTTCAGTGGAGAAAAAAGGATTTAGGACTTGCCTACAATTATTCAATTGCTTCTTCAAAATGACTGTTCAGTTGAGGATCTTTTATGGTCTTTATGCTTCTCGTATTTTGCATAGGAAAGTGATAGAACTATTCCTTAAAGGCTATCATTTACTTAAGTAGTAGATATTTATTTATTTTCCTGTAATGGGCTTTCTTCTAAAGGTCAATGAATGACTTGGGGAAATGACTTTGGTAAACATAAATCAGTTCACATTTGAAGTTAGCATGTTTATCATTTGTTCAAGTTAGACAAAGCTCACTCGAGAGAGAACTTGATAGATTTTCTGAAGTATAAACTGTTTGACTAGAAGAAAAAGCAATTAGCTAATATTTTTATGGAACTTTTAATAGCAATAATATTTTGACTTTTTAATAGTTACTATTTCTGACATTTGTCACTCAAAGTATCATTTAAAATGGCTCATCCATTTCCTTCTTCCTTCCTTCTTTCCTTCCTTCCTTCCTTCCTTCCTTCCTTCCTTCCTTCCTTCCTCCTTTCCTAACTGGACAGCCTTTGATAATACTGCAATGTGTCACGAATTAATTTTGAATCTGTCACATAAAAGAATCATTTTCAAGGATAGCAATTAGAAAAAATTAAAGGTGTATTACATCCAAGCATAATTAGAAGGTATAAAACTTAATTAGATTAATCCAATCATAGAAAAACTCAGCAGCATAAGGCTAATATTTTTCATGTCAGGGAAAAATAATTTGAAACAATAATACTAAATTATACAAAGAAAAGATAATTGTATTTGATTATATTACATATAATACACAAATTACAGTAGAGTTATGTTTGTAAAAATTAATAAACATATACATAATGTTCAAGCAGTCCAAGATCTTTCAGAATAAGCCTTGAACAATTAACTGTATCTCTGAGAATGCAACCACATAATCATGTCTGCTTTTGAAACTGTATTTGTAGAGTTATAGTTCATATAAATTTATATTACATAACACAAATGATTTTACTTCGATAATACAATTAAATGGCATCTGATGTTTAAAATCTGGAAGTGTAGACCAACATCTTAGTTGTGATAATGTTTTTGGTACTATAGTATGTCTGCAGAAACTTTTTCGACCTCGGGGGAGCCCTAGATTCACTTTGACTCTTTAGTGATTCTAGAGTTGTCCTTTATCTGCCATTTCTTCTAATGTAATAGTTGTGCAATATGCCTTAGGCACTTTGGAGAGAATTCTTGTACAAACAGGATCGTTATCTGAAGACTAGAAAAATTTGTCATCAATTGCAAAATAATACACTGTTTTTACTTTTATTTATTTATTTATTTATTTATTTTATTTTGTGTATCAGGAATCAAACTTAGGCCCTCATACTTGCCAACTGATCCACTGTTAACAGTATTTAAATTATGTTTTGTACCAAGTCCACTGAAAACATTTACATGAGATATTAAAAAACTAGCACTTGAAATCCAGGGAACTTTTTTATTCCTTCTCTGGAGTAGTTTGATGCTTGAGATTTCAAGAAGTCTGTAAAAATATAAATATAAATACAATGAATATAAATGAAGGCAAATGGCAACTTGGAAATACAAAGAAAAAATATTATACTGGGTGTTCTCTAGACAAGAGTTGCTTTTGTCCAGAAATATAAATATGAAAGAAAATTTTTAAAGATCAACTGCTCTTATATTTTGCAGTTGCACTTTTAAGTAAAGATGCTTAAGAGTTCTATAAAATAGCCATTTCTTTAAAAGTCAGACATGCAATTTGATATAATTCAAATAATTTTAAGTGTTCACTGTAAAACTGAATTTCTGTAACATTCTCTGTAATGCAGATTGTCATACAGAGTCTCTAGGTTCACACATTCTAATCTTCATTATCTGAAGACTAGAAAAATTTGTCATCAATTGCAAAATAACACACTGTTTTTACTTTTATTTATTTATTTATTTATTTATTTTATTTTGTGTATCAGGAATCAAACTTAGGCCCTCATACTTGCCAACTGATCCACTGTTAACAGTATTTAAATTATGTTTTGTACCAAGTCCACTGAAAACATTTACACTACTCACATCCTGCCTGCCTTTGAAACTTTTTCAATTTCAGATTAAATCACTTGCACTATTACAGTGAAAGTGTGGAGTTTATCACTACAAGAGGAAGATGTGTGTAAATGTGAGTTGAGAACGATGCTGAAATTTGACTCAGTTGGAAGAAAAGATTTTTCAGGGTTCATTTGCCATTCATCAGTATCACTACCGTCATCCTCAATATAGTTCTGCTTGGCAAAATAGTTCATAATCTTCATAACGTTTGGATATCACTAGCACAGGTAGACATGATAACCAATTTCCATGTTACACCTGCTTGCATAAGAATGAAACAAGTCTCAGAAATTTTAATTTGCCTTAGGTTACACACTATCAACTATGATGAAATCTCACATAAATTACTGAAGCTCTTTTTTAAAGAGAATAAAACAAAAGAGGACAGAACAAATGAAGCTTTTTAAATTTAGTATATTCTCTATGTCTAGAGAGTTACTTTCTTCTTTGAATATCCATTTCACTAAAGTATAGAAAGACAAGCAGTCATGCCCATGAAGAGAGGCCAACTTCAGAAGATACTATTTTATATCCTGAAGAAAGAATTTGGTGCAACAATTAATAGAAATAGTCATGAACTTCCTCTTTTGATATTTCCCAGTAAAAACTTGTTATGCAAAGCCTGGCACAGAATTATTTAATAGGATGTGTATATTGTACAATGTATTCAAAACTTAGCTTAGAGATTCAAGTTTACAAAGAGTATAACATAGTTTACTTTATGAAATTCAGTGTAATTTTTATGCTGAGTTCAGTTACTCCATCTCCTGTGATTGTAGCTTAGATACATAAGTAATGTGAAGAAGCAGGTTTTAAGGGCAGAGATCAGGGCTGATTTGGTCCACAATGCCACCTGACCAGGTGGGAACTGAGTTTTTCACAGGCAATTTTCAGGTGTCCTTGAACACCTGTCATCATTTCCTTTTCTTACAGCCCCTAGGCTCTGCAGCTCTGCAGGTATCTGCATCACTTGTGTTCAAGAAAAATATTAAATAGTTTCACTGTATAGGATTTAGTGAATCCTGTGAATATGCCTAATATCTAACCTTCCTACGTATACTGAAAACTTCTCTAGTTGTATCCTTTGGCCATACAAAGTACTTCTCATTCCTTTAATCAGTGTTCTCCAAAGAACAAAACAAAAATAACACACACACACACACACACACACACACACTCATACACAAGCATACACATGCAGTCTCATAGGTTTCTTAGTGATAGGCAAACATCCTGAGAAACATATCACTAGGAGCCAACATTGTAGAATATACTTATGTGAAATTAGATGGTCAATCATTTGACACGGCCTTTTGATGAAATCAAGAAATGTGGTAAATACAAGAGGCATGACACTACTACTATGTAATAAAACACACCCTGCTTTACAACAAAAGTTTTAAAAACATATAAGTAGAAGTACACTTTAAAATAGTGATAAAATATAATAAATATGTAGTAATAGTTATTTATTGTCCTTTTTATGTATTACAAACTATAAACCAGTATATGGGCTAAGCTTTTATAGAACCAGTAGCACAATACACTTATTTGGAGTAACATCACCACAAACACATGAGTAACATGTGTTGTGCAAAAAGATAGGGATGGCTACATCAACATTAGGCAGTAAGAGATTTCATCCATTTGATACTCTCAGGGATCCATTATATTTTCAGTCCATATTTCTCCACCATTTCAGTATATGGTATATGATAAATATACGTGTATGAATATTTTAATAAATATTTGTCCTCTATTTCTCACCTTCTGAGAATTGGCTACCTCTCATTACTCCATCCCTCCCTCTCTGTTTGAGTACTAGTTTGCATGTTTGCTTTGGCAAAGAAGTCCAAGAATTCTGATAGACCAATTCATTCTGAGAACGGCGGTCTGAGAATTAGGGTTGGTAAAATTGAATACAGCGTTTTCTGTTGGAGTTCAAAACTCCAAATACTCGAATATCAACGTCAAGAAGAAGAAAAGATGAACATCTCTCCTCCAATAACAAGCAAAGTCACTCTCCCATCTACTTCGGGTTCTTTCCAAGTATTGAATGAATGAATTGAAAGATACCCACAGGGATTGGCATAAATTCAAATGCTAATTTCTTTTACAAATGGTCTCATAGACATACACAGAAAGGGTGTCTAACTAACTCTCTGGACATCCCTCAGCCCAGAAAGTCGATGTATACAAGTAATTATCACAAAATCCCACATTCGTTCTTCAATATTTAACTGCTTATTTGGAACTCACACAATGAAATTTAGGTTACTTTGTCATGGGCTCATCAATTATTGTCTTTCCATGGCTCCCGTGACTGCACTCCTGTGCTCACCTCTGAAATGACACATGTCTAACAGCCAAAGGAATGTTTTCCAGTGCAGATAACATTCATCATATACTTCATAAGTATTTATTTAGAATTATTGTGCTTTACAATTCAATGGCTCAAAAACGATAGGAGGGGAAATGTCTTCTACAGTTTTTTTTAAATGATGTATTGTGTCGTTCATTGAAAAGTTATAATTTTGTGTATTTATTGGACACAATGTGATGTCTTGATACATATTTATATCACAGAATGATAACTGAACTCATTAACATAACAATGATAGTTTTAATAATTAACTATGGAAGCAACCTGAGTGTACATCATCAGACAAAGATAAAGAAAATGTGGCATGTACACACAAAGAAATATTGTTCAGCCTCAAAAAAAGAAAATTCCATCATTTCTGACAACAGCAGTGAACATGCAAAGAATTCATACTGAGTAAAAAAAGCCAAGACACAAAGATCTCACTTATATTTTAGAATGTAAACAAGTTAATTTATAAAAGCAGAAAATAAAATGGTAGTAGCTAAGATGGGAAAGGTGGAGAGGAGATGTTGCTAAAAACAAGTTTATATAATATGAAGAAACTTTAGTGATTTATAACATGAAACATTTATCATCATCATAATAATGTATATTACAAGGAGGAACTCTCTATGGGATATGCATACTCACGGGTACAAATCAATACATGAGATATAGGGAAAAAGTTTTAACAGACTCACAACTAAAAAGAAAATAAATGCAGAGGACAAATAATTAAAAAGAAACATGCCTATTGGCTTGTAAATTTACAAATTTTTTGCAAGTTTAATACATCTAATGTGCTTTCTTCAAATTTCCTTAGTTAAACTATGGGAGTGATGTCAGAGCTGTATATTCTGAAGTCAAACAAAAAACTTGAGTTCAAATTTGTGCTGTCATTTTTTAGCTGAAAAATCAAGAGAAATTTACTTTTCTTCAGAGAAAATTTCTTTACTAAAACGAAATTTATTCTCTATCTCTCCTCCTATCTGTCAAACATCTATCACCTCTGTAGGTCAAGTGTAGGAACAGTAAAAATAAAGAAGTTACTTCATAAATCCAAAAAGTCTAAGAGTGTGAAAGGGCAGCAGTTGTAGAATTTTTGCTGGATTTAGAATGTGTAGTATCTGGGTTGAACTCTGATTTTGTTATGTACTAACTGAGCAAAGTTGGCCGTAAATGTCCCTCAATGTCAGTTTTTGTCAAAGCTTATCAAAGAACGTTTTTATTAATGAGCTCAGCGATACATATAAATCATCCAATAGCCATGGGGGAGGTAAATATTTAGGAATGATAATTATTTTAAAGTAATTTCACATTTGAATCTCCTGATATCCATATGCATCTATTTTGTCTTTATCTAAATTAAGGATTCTCACAGACAAGAGAAAGGAACTTTCAGAACACATCCAAAGTTGCAAGCAGTGAATCCTTAATATCTTCCAACCTTACAAACCTGCTAGGATCTGCATGGCACGATTCCCTGGGGAGCAAGTTGTGTTGTGTCAAGTCCATATTCCTGGCACTAAGACATGGAGTTAAATTGCAGAGTGAGATTTACATGCATTGACAAGATTTGGCCATTGTCCTTCCCCTTGTCAAATTCATCCTTTCTTTGGAAAAGAAAGTGTGCTCAGAAAAGTATTCCCTCCACTTGGCACTCCTGTGAAATCTTTAAAACAAGCATCTGACTCCACTCACTGAAATTTATAAATCACAAAGAATATTTCATTGTCTCATACAAAAAGTGCCTTACTTTGCCCCAGTATCAGGCAGGTATTAAATTTGGTTGAGATTCTGGAAGTGTTCTATTTTTAAAATAAAATGAAGTTACCATTTTCTGTCAATTTGGATAAAACATTTAGATCTAAAATCGATCTGCTTCATTTTCCAAGGTGTAACAGATGTTTGGAAAATTAACAAGTCATTTAAAAAGAAAAAGCAAATAGAGTACATGAATATTCTTTCCTTTCTAATCTTAAAATATGGATAAGTGATAATTTTCATTATAAGGTTCATTTGTATTTCATCACTAATTTCAGTTAGTGTTTATTAATACCAACAAAATCAACATCATGATTGTATTTTAGAAAAATGTTTACAATTATAGATGGGGGCAATGAAACCATCTTGTAGATGTGGGTATAAAACTTTTCAATGTTTTCATTAACTATTCTCTGATTACCAAATAGTTTTGGGGACGGGTGACAAATCATAGCAATCTCACCACAGAAACTAATATTGCAAGCCAATCAATCTTTGAATTGTATCAGAATCACCTGTAACCCAGATTCCAAGGTCATATACATAATTTCTGATGCAACAGATCTGGACTGAACTCTAAGATTTGCATTCATAGTATATTCCCAGGTGACACTAATGTTGCTGCTGAAGCCAGCTAACATTGGAAATATCCTAAACTCTCTTGAACTCACCAAGATAATCTGAGTGAGGAAAAAGAAGGGACTGTTTTAGTTTTTGTCACTGTAACAAAATTCTTTAAACTGAGTAATTTATAAAGGACCAAAGTGCTTTTGTTACAGTTCTGGAGGTCAGGGATTCCAAAATCAAGATATGGCAGACACGGTCTAGTGATGAGTACTCCTTGCTTTCACAGTGGCACCTCTTCTTGCAGAAGAGAACAGGAAAGAAGCAGGATGTGTCCTCAAATGGCACAAGAAGGGCCAGACAAATATCTGAAGTCCCTTTTATAAGAACATCACACTTCTCCATGAGACACAATCTTCCTGGCCTAATCACTTCCCAAGTACCTCACCCCTTCTACTCTGTAGTTTAATTTCCAGTATGACTTTTGAAAGGACACATCTGTCCAACCATAGCAGGAATAGAGACAGAGTTCAGAGAGAAATTAAATTGGAAAATTCAAATACTTCTCAAATATTTTCCAGGGGAATGTATCTATTGTGCTTGAAAGTTGTCATTTTAGTGATAAATGGCTACTGAAATTCAGCTCCAGCTTCAAGGAGACAATAGGAAGCAGTATGGAAACTGGAAGCGGTATGAAGCAAATTTTCTATGGTTTAGAGCCTGTAAGCTGTTGTTATGGGAGCTATTATGGGATGAATTGTGGCCTCTCCAAAATTCTTATGTTAAGTCCTAAACGCAAAACCTCAGAATGGGATTGCATTGGAGATAGGGCTATTGGCTGTTCCAGAGAGGCTGGAAATCTGAATTTTATGTAAAATCTGATTTCAAAATCTTATAACATAAAACTGCAAGCAAAACAAAACAGTGTTATTTACATTGTATCTGTGAAGCGCCTACCACACAATAATTGTTTAACAAATGTTAACATATTTTGGTCTCTTACACAAGAGTAAAATTGCCTGGAATACACCATGTACCTTGTAGAATTTTCCTGAAAGTTGGGGAATAGAAATTTGAACAGAGTCTGAGGAGGTGTCCCAAAGTGGAGATGGGGATCTGAACTCACACTGCCAAGTAGGTTCTTTTTTTTTTTTTTTTTTTTAGTCTTTTTGAGACAAATTTGCTATGTGGTTCAGGCTGGACTTGGGTTCACTTTGTAACCCAGGCTTGTCTTGAACTCACAATGATCCTCCTGCCTCAGCCTCCCAAGTGCTGGGATTACAGCTGGGCACTATCACACCCAGCTTGCCAAGTAAGGTTTTGACTGTTGTCATACCAAAAGAATTTCAGAAGTGTCAATGGAAGTTATGGGCAGATTTATTAGGAAAAGTGAGAAAGTAAAGAATAAGGAAAGACTCTGGTGTGAACACCCAGAGAATTCACACTATGATGAATAGGTTAGGACTGGCCCACTCACAGAAGAAAAACACGAGACCAACTTTTATGGATGAGCTTAAGGGCAGGGTTCAGGTAGTTACTGTCTCGGGTTATGCTTCTGTAACTCTGGAAGAATCCTTATGGCTTGAAGGGCAATTCATTTCCCATGAAGGGACTGCTGTTGATTGAAAGGGAGGCGGCCTCTGTTAGTCTCCTGGGGTAATTGCTCCTGGTGGAGGAAGTAATGGTCTGCAAAGATGTGCTTTTTCTGAAATCTAATGTGATTGTAATTTTGAAGACATCTAGGAATCATTTAAGAGGATATGGAATTGGACGCTGTACAAAGTACGATGCCAATTTTTATCTTGTTTTTAGTTAACCATTGGGTATCTCCATATCTAGTCTCTAGGTCGCTGTTACAAATCTGGCTTAGTATATTCCTCAATCTTCAGAGAATTGAGGAAGTGACAAGAAGATGCATAGGGTCTTGAGGTTCTGTTCATCAGCTGAAGAAGGAAGGCTATGGAGTCTAGATATAGATAATTTGGATCACGCTTTAGAACTATAGTTTCCTTTTGACCTATCTTTATTTCTACTAACTTACTTCAGAATAGTTTTATTGGGAACTGATGTAAAACTATGTTCTTCAGAAAGTCAAGATTGGGAAGTATGAAAAAGAATTATTTTCAGTGGATATCTGACTAATGGAAAAAAGTATTTTAAAAACCCATAATTTGAGAGATAGACCAGTCTTATTTTCCACTGAAGACCCTCAGAATGGAGGTTGTGGCAAAGTTAGGCTGCGGTGACTCTTTCTGAAGACCTAACAGCAGACATATACTAAAAAAATCCAATAGCAAGGCCATGTGCCTCATCCCCAACCTGCAAAACTCAAGTGGACTAGTCATAAAGGTGACCAGATAGTCTCTTATGTCCTTCTAAATAAAGGATGGATTAAAAAAAGTGGCTAGGAAAACTATGAATGGGGACAAAAAGGAATCGCAGGACAAGACCAGATGAAGTGCAAAGCTGTCTTGTCTTCAGAGAGAATGAGATTTTAGTTTGTCCATTAATACAGTAATTTAACAGCTTAACATCTGCTGCATACCATCTCACTGCATTCAAAAAGCTTGAGTTGTTGGGGCGAGTTCACTGTAAACTTGGGAAAGGGAAAAGGTTTATATTTCTCGCTGCCATGGTAATCTGATCAGAATATTTGTGGTTTGAACATTTTTTGTCTTTTTCAGACAGGGTTTCACTGTGCAGTCCAGGTTGGATTTGAACTCACTTTGTAGCCCAGACTGGCCCTGAACTCACAGCAGTCCTCCTGCCTCAATCTCTCTAGTGCTGGGATTACAGGTATGTACCACCATGCTTGGGCTCAAAAAAAAATTTTATTTGACTGCAAGTCCTAATCAAAGTGTTTATTTTCATTTCATTATTCCTTATTACCTAACATACACATATGCATATGTATTACTAAAATGCCTTGTGAAATAAATGAAACATTTTATGAAACATTACAGTACAAATAATATCCTAGAATATTTTTTATTTTGTTTCATTTTTAAAAGTACTGGTCAGTTACCAAATTGATTTTATAACATTCTGGGTCGGTTATAACTTACACCTTAAAAATTTAAGAAGTTGAAAAATCAATTTAGAAACAAGTTATTGAAAAGACTTATAACACATGCAGTTTCATAATTCAGTTTGCTTTGGGCATGCTCATAGAAGTTACTCTCAACATAATGTGTCAAATGAACTAAATATTAAGATTCATGGAGTAATGTAGTCAATGAATTTGTGTTTAGAACATGCCACCTTCCAGGCATTGTTCTACACATTAGTAGAAATAAAAATAAAATTACATATAAATAAGTACCATTAGGTTGGGGCTCAATTCTAGTACAAATGTTAAGAAATAATCCTATAGGACAAAGGCAGATCATGTAAATAATATGGAGACAAATCAAGCCCATGCAACAATGGTGAGTGACTGGAACGGGCATCTGGTTTTGATAGGACAGTCATACACAGTCTCTCTATGAAGGTGACTTTTGAGAAAAGACCTGAATGCACTGATGAAAAGAGGCATATAAAGATCTGTCTGGTAAAAATTGTCTCAATCTAAAATCATTGAAGTAAGACTGAGTTTGATGTGTTTGATGAACAAGAAAAAGACCAAGGATCTAAAGAGACAGGAGATAAAATTGAACACAAACACAGGAGCCAGGGGATTCAGTGCTTTTTGACAGAGTACACTTATTTAACCCACTGATTAAACAAGTATATATATATGAATATATATATATATATATATTTAATACAATGGATAATATTATAGTACTTTGAATATTTTAAAATGCATACTTTACATGCTATTTAATTTATGTCCTACATATGTAAATATATAAATATATATTATGATTTTAAGAACAGTATGGAAAGCTGTTGCACAGTTTGGAGAAGCACAGCAAGAACTAATACAAATTTCTTCAGGTTTACTCTGGTTGCTCTGAGTATAGTTAACTACAATGGGGAGACATTCAAGGTGGACCATTTCAGAAGCCTTTATATCAGTATTGGTGATAGATAAATGTACTTTCATTATAGTGAGGAAAATGATTCAGTTTATATTTTGAGATTTAACTGACAAGACTTTGAAATAGCCAGAATAAGGATATGGGAATGTTATGTTTTGTGTTTGGATGGTCCCCCAAACCCCATGCAATCATGAATGCAGCTAAATGTAGCCTTTGTGATTGGTTTGTTTTCTAGCACTGAGACTGACCATGGGGGTGCTGCACCCATCCTGGGCCAGAGACAACATACAGTGAAAGGGTGGGGCAGAAGGTGTGTCTTTCCTCTTTTGCTATGTTCACGCTTTCTTTTTGCAGTGGCTGAATGGCTGCCAGACATGCCCTCCTGCCATAGAACCTGCTGAGTGTGGACTGAAAGCTCCAAGAACTGTAAGAAATAAATCTTTCCTTCCCTAAGTTTAGGCATCAGGCATTTTGTCACAGCAATGAGAGAAAGTAACCAAGACAGGGATGAGAGGAGAAAAATTAAAAGTGACAGCAAGAAGGTTGGCCCGAGTAGCTGAGTACATGTTGGTTTTAATTGCTACAATGAAGTCTAGTAGAGGTAGAAAAAAACTTGGAGTGAAAAATCAAGATCCCTGTTTTAGATGTGATATACATTAAAGATCCACTCTAATTGGTAGGGGCTAGTGAGCAAGTGGTATTTTTAAGCCTGAAGCTTGAAAGAGTGCATAGAGATAGAATATGTTCACCATACAGATTATATTTAAAGATGTGTTTATAGCACAATTTGTAAGAGTCAAATCTTGGAAATAATCCAAATGTCCTTCAACCAAGGAATGGAAAAAAAAGATTAGATATTTTTATACAATGGAGTACTACTCAACCATAAAGAAAGCCTGGAGACATGTCTAGGGAAATGGATACAACTTGAAACCATATTCACAAGTGAAACAAATCAGATTCCCATATATCAATATCATATTGTCTCCCTAGTGTAAGAAGCTGAAAGAGTAAATAAGATCCAAAATATGCAATTGATATTGTGAAATGGGAAGAAACTGTTCAAAAGGAAAGAGAAACTGGAATGGGGGAAAGGAGAAAAAAGGGAAGGTAAAAAGAAAAATGCATGAATACACAAAATAGTTAATTGGTTATACTACTAATTGCTATTAGTTCATTGAAAGAAAGCTATGTGTATATATAGTTTTATCAAATTTTCATGCCTATATTTTGTAGTGTGAGCAACTACTTTGAAGATAATAATACGTAATGTACTAACCATTGTTACTTTCTGCAACTTGTTTTGAAATTTTGTACCATTGTTTTAATTTTTTCTTTTAAAAAAACATGTAATTAGATCAGATTACCTAAGCATTAGTAAAAACAAAAGATGAATTTGAAGACCGTATCATGAATGTCAAACATTTAATATTCAGGAAAACGAAGTGAAGCTAACCTAGGATATTGAGAAGGAGAGATACACAGAATAGAAAGACAACTAGAAGAATTATGTGTTTTAGAATGTAACTGAACAAAAAGGCTATTGTATAAATTTCTAGAAGCTCAAGGAGAACTCAGAGTTGGCACTTGAGTCTAGCAAGATGGTGGTCTCCTGTAGAAAGTTCTTGCAAATGAATATGGAAGAAGAAAGTTTAAAGAGAGTGGGTTTAAGGGAGACAGGTAAGATGGAGAGAAGAAAGTAGTGTAGGCTACACAAAATTATGATAATAAAGGGAGCAAAAACATAGTCGGATACTTGTAGATGCTTCATGGAAACATGGCCTGAGGCATTTTACTGTTTAATTTTGCTGTAATGTATTACGGCAGATTCACACGGGAATATGCAAATCCAGAAGCAAATGGTAAATCAGTGACACAGGAAAAGGAATGATTTTGGAACTACATTCTTGCATATGTCACAATGTAAGAAGCAGTGTGCAAATTTAAGGATTGTCCTTAAATAGGAATAAAAAGCTCATTAATGGTACTGGAATGGAAGATGAATGCTTTGGCATACACACATAATCCTTGATAAATTTGGTTGTGGGTAGATTGGAGAGTTTCCTAATTAATACTCCTACTTGCTCAGTGAAATAAGGGGCAAGACTAGTAATCAATAACAAGAAGACAACGAGATAGTGAATTGACTTGTAGGATTTCCAGGAAATACTGAATTCCCAATTGTAGTTTGTGGTCATACTTTCAAAGACTGGATAATATGGCTTTGTATTTTTCTCTATTTTTGGCAATAGGAAAAAAATAGGTAAAGTATTAAATTTTGATAGATTAATAAGACAAAATGAAGGGAGATGAAGGAATTATCATAGTTGTGTAAGGAAATAATTCTCATGACTGACTCTAAAATGTTAACTAGATAATTAGAGAATTTTTTACTTCATGGTAAGTAAACTAAGTAGTAAGTTAAACAAATTGCAGTGAAAATGGGTTTGAAAAATTGACAGAGTGTGGATGCCAGTATCAGTTAGTGGGTTTATCACAGATTTTGTGTTTGAAATCCAAATTTCAGAGTCATAGAGCCTATAAGTACTAATTGAAAAAACTGGATTAGGTTGTGGAAAGAACAATGACATTTGACAACTGAAATACTGAGACACAAAATTTCTGGGTGGATCATCTTTGTAGATGTTCATCAAGAATAATAGCATTATTATTAGGCTGAGGCAAGAGGACGGCAAATTTGAGGCTAACCCAGTCTACATATCAAGACTGTGTATTGAAAACAAAACAAAAACAAAACGGAAAATACAGTGACAAGTTTCTAAAATCCGCAATAAACAAAAGACAGCTCTGAAGTCTAAACTAGATGAGGTAGTACATGTCTGTAATCCTAGCATTCTGTGAAACTGAGGAAGGAGGATACAAGTTAGGGCTCAGCTTTTAGCAACCTGCTGAGATCTTGTCTCAAAATCAGAAAAAAAATTAAGTCTTTTGTACATGTACTAACTGCCTGTGATGAATATAATTATCCTTGACTGTAAACACATACTAAAAACAAAAAAATGAAATTGGAAAAAAAGGGAGTATCTCATTGAGAATGTCCCAGGAACACCCACTAGTAATAAAAATAATAAACTAAAAATTAAAAAGTCTATAGATGAGTACATATCAAAAGTCTCCTGGTAGGTATCATGTGACAACATGTACCCCAGAAAATTTGTATTTTCCCATTAAAGTAGAGGTGATTTTCAATATATAATACACAAAAATGACTATTCCAAACCCAGGCCTCATAGTAAACAAAGATTAGTAGCGTTATCATGATCTCCCTGACCATATTAATATCCTTTCAGTATTAGAGGTAAGATCGATACTGGTATCAATACACCCACATAAACACCTTGGTTTCCTCATGTGTTAACTAAGATTCTCTGAACTCTCTATTATGTCAAAATGTATTAACGTCTCCTAGAATCCATGATTCAATTTAGAGACAAAACACATGTACTTAAAAAAAGAACTAGACACCCACAGAGTGGCATGTACCAGCAAGAAAGAGCTGTTTTGCAATTTATTCCCCATCCATTCTGTAGCTAGGACAGTGCCTCAAAAGTTGGAGGAACTTGGAAGTATTTTGGGAAAAGAAAGAAAAACAAATCTACTTAAAATCAGGAAGCAAAGGGGAAATGTTGCAAATTGGGCCCTGTTTTGTCTTTTTCATTTTTGGTTACAGCTGTAGAAATTCAGGGAGAACTGGATTGTGATTAGAAAGAAAATTTCTTTCTAAAAAAAAATTTCTATCAGATAGCCAGAATGCTTTCAAACCTAGACAGAGATGAAAGTACCTGGGTTAGGAGGCCAAAAGATTCCTCTCTACGGTGGTTATTCTTATTTTGTACTAGTTTCTTAGTACTAGTTCCCTAGTACAAAATAAGGAAAACAGGCCACAGAGGAAACTTGACAATCAAGTTTTTATTTAGCCACAACCTCTCTCAAAGTTATAACTGTTGGGGAAAAAAAAGTTATTTCCAGCTATTGGAGAAACCTTGCCTTCCTGATGTAACTCACTGCATTCTGGAAGGAACCACCACCCCCATTCCATTCAGCATGGCCCTCTCTGCAAAACATTCTTGGACAATTTCCTCTCCAGAGCATTCTATGGTGTTGTCTTCACACATAATGACACTTGACATGTCCATCGTACTCAGCATGTTGGAGGTGTTCTGTGAATATTAGCTCATTTGTCGGAGCAAGGCTCTGTGGTAAAAACATTCTTGCCCACATTTTAGGAACAAATGACTGAAATGAAGCCATATCACCCGATCTACCCACAAGACCACACGGGGAAAGCAGCAGCCGCTGTGGCTTGTAACTCAGTATGCACTGGGGTTATATTAAACATCACTAGAAAGTGACAACACCACCGAGGGAAGGTCACTGATCAGCACTCCTTTGACTTCTTGGAGAAAGGTTTGTATTTTCATAAGCAGCACATGCATTAGTATGGATAAGGAAAGAGGACTGGTTGGCTACCAACTGATGAATAGCTCTATCAGCATAGGTATTTAATGATAAGACTCATTAATCCATGCTTAATGGGATTCCACATTTACTTTTTTATTTAAAATTTTTATTTTTCTTTGTTCGCAGTACATAATGACCATATTTATCATGAAGAGTCAGTCCGTACACATAGCACATCTTTTTTCTCTCTTTATCCCCTTCTCTCTTCACTTCCCCTTCTCGGTTACCTTCTCTTTTGCAAAAAAATCTACCTCCCTGTTTCCTATTATCTTTTATTTTGTTCTGTGCTTACATTTTGGACTTCTCACACAAGAGAAATCTTGCAATATTGAAATTTGTGTGCCTGATTTATTTCATGTAACATTATCATTTCAAGATGTATCCATTTTCCTATAAATAATTCATATTTATCCTTTCCATGGCAGAGGGGTTCTCTGTTGTATATAAATACTACATTTTCTTTATCCATTCATCTGTTGTTGGACATACAGGCCACTTTCGAGATTGAACTGTTACGAGCTGTCCTGCAGTAAACATAGGTATGCATATCATGTCTTTAATTCGTTCAGGAAGGTGCCTAGAAAAAATGGCTGGGTCAAATGAAATTTCTAGATTAGTTTTTTGAGGAATTTCCACAGTAATTTCCACAGGAGTTGAATGCCAGAAGTAAAATGACCTTTGTGGCCATGCTATTCTGTGCTTTTCTATTTAGACAGAAACTTTTGTACACTTATATGTTTAGTTGTTTATTTATGCCTTTATCCCAAAGTGAAGCACTAAGTGTATAGCTAGGCCTAATATTCTGCAAGACACTGATGGTGGATTGATGTGTGAGATAATACAATTCTTTGTCCTTAAAAGGGATGGTTTCACTAATGGGGAATTCAGGGAAATAAGGCAGCATTTACTGAGACTTATGATCCTATGACAGAAGAATAGCACACCATGGACATAATTAAAGGTAGATAGGCAACTAAAAGGAATCCCAAGAAAAAACATTTAAATCATAATGTATGCAGATGAATTATAAAGATTTTATAATGGCAATAAAATCTATCTACTGGCATATGTACTATCATTTAATTAGCACTGTCTCTTCAAATTTATTATTAAATTAGAAATGCCTAACATTTTAGAGAGAAAAGAAAAACCTTGGATTATTGTCACCATGTAAGACTGAAGAAAAAAGAAGCCCAAAAAAGTTTAAGAAGGAAAAAACTTGACAGGTAAAAAGTGTCGGTGCCGAGCATATAGCTCAGTGGCACAGCACCTGTCTGGCAAGTGTGAAGTCATGACTTTGGTCTCCAGTACCAAAAAAAAAAAAAAAAAAATCAGAGCTTAATTTTAATATTATGGTCAGGACTTAAAACTTGTTCCTCCTGATAATTTAGCATAAGCTGATGGGGAAAAAAATGAAATGAACTTTTCATTTGAAGCTCTGCTTTAATTCTAAATAAAATTCCCTGTCTAGATTTGTCTATGTTGCATTTTATGGCCTATTTTCCCCGGACATCTGACTTTGCCTTCTACCAAAAATTAAATAGGCCTTTTTAAATTTTTATTCTGAAGGAGAATGTGCCATTAGCAGAAGTGTAGAACTTGGCTTCATAAACGAGTAGCACTCTAATCCACTGGAGGTGAAAACCCCAAGATAGATAGAGTCTCTTCATCAATACAGCAAGGTGACTGGTTTTCTCAGCTTTGAATTCAAGGAACAGCAGCATAAGATGTTAGGAGTGGAAAAGTTCTTATTTAAAATAAAATATCTGTGACAAAAGCTGTAGGATACAAAGAATTGGCCAGAGAAATTAGTTTTTGAATAATTGTTTTTATTGTATTTCCCTTCAATCATGTTAATAAATTTCCCTATGACAGAAACACACAAGCGCTGTCTCTCCAGAACGGCTTAGCTTTTCTGCACCGTCCATTGCCATGAAGCAGATTGACACTGGATTATCGACAGCTAACTATACCTCCAGCATCCACCTCATTCAGGTTCCCTGCTCTACACTGTCTTGTCAGAATAGAGTTCCCAATCGATGGCTCTGAAATGGAAGCTGGCATTTCCAGTAACCCCTTCAGGACAAAGCTTTATGGTTGCAGAGATACTGACTGGTATATTCATGGTTTGCATACCTACAGAGAGCATATTCTGCACATGAATTCAATGGCATGCCTTATTTTTGCAAGATTTATATTTGGCAGCAACACAACGAAGCCACATTAGAGAAGACAGGTGTTGTCTCCTATTTTAGAGGATTGGATCCACCTTCATTCAGGAGTCTTCTAATAGATACAGAGTTCATTAGGCCTCTAAGAAATAATATTAGGTGACAATATAGTAAGTAAGCGTCAGTTATGTTATGGATTAAAAACTGTTGGTCAACTTAAAATCAGCTGAATTAAATCAGCAGGGTGTTGAGCATAGATGTTCCACCTGAGGAAAGTTGCCAGCATAGATAGAGATGTGAAGATGAGTGAGGCATTGTGGGTTCTTCTACGTGTTGCTGTTTGAGCCATTGTTTCTCCTGAAGGAACTCGTCATGACTCACCTCTCCAATGTGAGTTCAGCCATTGTCATTAGAGGAGCTCCGGGCCTTGTTGCTGAAAGTGGCTGTGGTTCACTTTGGGGGAGTTCTCGTCCATACATGGAGCATCGCTTCCTGGCTCCGTAGGGGAAGACGTGTGTCATGTAATCCAGGACAAACTCATCATACTGGCTTTCTGGCATGTACTTCCCCGTTCTTATTAACAGAGGACCTTGAGACCTCCATGTTGCTGAGGATAGCTGTGGCACTTTTCAGGATAGCCCTGGTGTTTATTATGAGCATGACTTCTTGGCTCCAGTGGAGAACCCTCAACCTACCAGCACAGCTCCTTCACCCCACTGGCATAGACTTTCTAACTTCCACCACTGACGTTTGGGCCTTCCCAGAATGGATCCATAAAACAGACTGGCGTGAGTCCTTTTTGTGGGCTCTAGACATCCAGTTGGTCTTGTAGGAAGGCATTGTTATGGTTTCTAGGTCTTCATCTGGACTCATGTAGGACATTGCTGTGGGACTCAGGCCCTTGGCTGAATATTCTATGTCTTTAGTGTTATGGGTAGATTTCCTGCACTTACTTGCATTAACTCTGGGTGACCATCATAAAATAATATTATAAATTCCACGTTCTGATTCTAATTGTTATCTGTACAACATCTGACTACAACAGTTGAGAGGAATTAAAACAAATCATCTCTCCTCCTCAGAATGTTACATTTAGTCTGAGATATAGATGGTGGTAGATATTACCCATCAAGGAGGATGAAAAAGACAATTCTACTCAGATGTGATTCAAAGTTGAGTGCAGTGTGTTTTTAAAGCTCACAACAGTTCACTGAAGGTGGAGACCTAAAATATGCTTGTATCTAGAGACTGAAGAACAAACGACTCAGCAGAGTTCCAGGGTTTCACTTAGGTTTTTGCTAAGAATGACAGAAATATATACTAGTATTCTGAAGAATGAGGGTAAACGTGTTTGGATGAGAAATGACCACAATTGTGATTTTAAAATAATACCAATCAAGGATTTTTTTGGTGGTTTTTCAGTTAAATGAAACAAAAATATTTTTAGTTTACCAAAGAAGGGACTTACTGGAAAAAAATGAGGAAAAGATTGCAGAAATATATCCTTAAGATATGGCAGGACAATGAAGAAATTAAAGGTTTTTCAGAGTTTTAAGTACAAATGGAATTAGAGATATGTTGCTATGCTTTGGGAAAGGGTTACACAGAATTACATGTGGCCCATGCCTTTCCAGTGTCTGGAATACTCACAGTTGTATGAGGTGGAAGCATTCCCTGGGAAAGTTGGTATATTCACAATTAAGAGTATCAAGGTTGGGTTGAATATCACTTCATAATTTCTTCTTCTTTCCTTCTTTTTTTGAGACAGGGTTTCTCTATGTACTTTAGGTTGGCCTTGAACTCACTATCTGGTGCAGGCTGGCCTTGAATTTGTGAGGATCTTCCTGCCCCAGTCCCTTGAGTGGTGGCATTATAGGCATGCACCCCCCTCACCAGGCATAATTTCTTTTAATAGATGGAGTATTGAGTTTTTCTTCAAGTTCTAACCAGCATTGTTGAGAAGACAGTAGAGTTTTCAAATTACACCTAAGAATGTAGATCACATATAAAGATATATATTTGAGAATCATTTGCATATAGTTCTAGCAACTCAAGTGCAAAAATCAGCATATGAATAGATTTGACTAATTCTGGAGGCTTTGAGGAAGAATTTGTTCCATATCACCCTTCCAGTTTCTGGTAACTGCAAGAAATTGTAGTTTCTTTAGTTATGGACATATTCCTCCATCTTCACATTTCTTTCTTTTTATTTTCCCTCTCTTTGTGTCTCTTTCTCTTCTTAGAAGAACATGAGTCATTAGTTCAAAATTGACCCTAAATCCAAGATTATCTCATTTTGAGATGCTTAACTTAATTACATCAGCAAAAACCTTACTTTCAAACAGTTCACATTCAGAGGTGCTCAGGAGTAGAAACTGGGTGTATCTTTTTAGGGGACATAATTTACCCAGTCACAATGAGTTCACAGCACAAATGGGCATAAAAGGGTGAGATTACACAGTGAACAAGTACAGGTTATCCAAGGACAGGAGAATGAATGGAATCATGAAAGAAAATTAGGAAAGTGACATACAGTGATGATGAAACCAAGACTACAGGGCTACAAACATCTAAGGATAAAAACACAAAAAAGTAAAGACAAATACATCACTGTGATGAGAAAGCACTTACTGAAACTGTCATAAAATTGTCATAAAATTGTGGTTGATAATGAATTCAGTGGAGTGGTACAAAATTCTTACATTGACCTGAAGATTAAATAAAGTTATTAAGAATTTCACATAGAAACATAAATATGTTAATTTATTAACATCACAGGTAATCGGTTTTGGATGAAGCAGTTGAATTCATTTCTCTCTTTCCACCTCTCAAATCTATAGTTTAACAGAAAAATTGTGTGATGAGTCAGCCACTCCCTAGCTGTAAGATCTTGAATATATCAACTAAATGTTTTTAAACCTCCTTCTTCACAATTAGAGAAGTTGATAATAGTTATGTGTGCTATTCAGGATGTTTTTTTTTTTTATTTTAAAGGGAGTAAAATTAAACACAACAAAACAGAACATACTGCTCAGTTGTTCAGTACACAATAAGCTAGACAGATTTTTCTTACCTTCATTATTATTCTGCTTCTGTTAGACACTTGTATCTTTCTTGATTAGTTACTATGCTTTGAGGAAAGTGAGTTCACCATTGCTTTGCTTGGAACATGTGGCTAAAGACTAAAGTATTCAATGAAATGAGGATTTGGAGTATACATATATCCTGCACTAGTGGAGGGCAATGAGATGAATAGAAAAATATTTCTTTTTGAGTTTTTCCTCTTTCAATGCACTAGCAGAAACAAAAAAACAGCCATGCATTTATTGACAGTTGTCTTTTGTTTTTTGGATACCAGAGATCTAACTCATGACCTGATGCTTACCAGGCAAGCACCTGAACCGCCGAGCTAAGTCCTGGCTCTCACAGTTGTCTTTTCATACCAGAGGACATTTTTCTCAGTATGATGCAGATAACATGGATGAATGAGCATAGGAGTTGAAATACTACAAAACAGAAAGCAAAGTCAGTAACTTTGACCTCTACAATTATAAGGAATAATTAAGTGGAGTTGAGTTGTGCTTTCTGTAAAGTGCATCATAAATTTTAACTTCCCAACCCTAACTATTAACCTTGACTCTAAACCTTAACCCTAATCCAAAGTAATTTTTTAAAATTTTATTTTAAAGCGGGTAAAATTAAACACAACAAAACAGAACAGAACAGGACATAAGAAAGCAAATTTCTAAGCTAGGCAACTAGAGATCTTCACTATCTGTCATATTTTCTCTCGTTTTCTTCCAAATGGTTGTCCATATCTTTGCATACAGAGAGTTCATACTAAACAACATAGCCAATCTTTTCACAAGATGTCCAGTTCACTAGCTCCTACTGGCTAAGCGGGGGGGGGGGCATGGGACGGGGGACAGGACGACATGAGATGTTTGATTCCCAACCCGTGCCAGCCAGTACCCCAGAGAGGGGTGGAGCTCCTTGTTCTCCCAGCACCCTGAGTCACCGCATGGTGCAGGTCCCGAGGCGCCAGGGTCTCTCTCCCGCAAGCCGCCGAAAGTCTGCCACACTCTACTATTTCTTTCTAATGAATTGACCGTTACATTTCCAAAGTTCTGAAATGGCCAACAGACCACAGAAAGGATTCTCTTTAGTCGCCTGTTTGAAAACAGCAGCTATAGTGATCTGCTGGCCTTGTTCGGGGCCACAGGATGGTTTTAAGGAATAACACTGCAAACTGAAATTAAAAGTGTTTGAATGGGCTGGCTGTGGAGGCACACACCTGTAATCTCAGCACTCAGGAAGCTCAAACGGAAGATCACTATGAGTTCAAGGCTAGTCTGAAATACATAGCGAGACCCTGTCTCAAACACCAAACCAAACCAAACCAAACTGTATGAAATATCTTATTGAGAGATGTAAGTCTTTATTATCATTATTCCTATAAAAGTTGTAGATCATATTTTAGATTACACAGCATCTCAACTGTGTAATATTTCCCAAATCATTTATAAATAGATACAAGTCACATAAAATTGTGTGGCTAGTTGTATTATATGAGTTACTAAGATATACTTTTACATTATTTTTTATTCTAAGAACAAAACTAAATAAAGCAAAAGGATAGAAATTATAAAGAGTTTCAAAAAACTAGTAGAGAATTAACATTTTCTAGCAGAAATCTATGGAAACTTGATAAGACTATGAGATATATTTTAAGAATATTGTAGTTTCATAAATATAGTTGTTAGAACATTATTGAAAAATGTATTTGATTCTCCTCATGTCAAACATATTTTTGTCATCATGATATGGTGGCACAAATGAAAATGTCTTATCTAACTAAAAATATTTACATGAAGAGGTGGTCTAAGAGAAAAATGACTAATTAGATTGAAAATATTTACAGAGTTACTGTTAGCAAAAAAAAAATAGTGAAATTCCTTCTTCACTATTTTATGTGACAATGTTAATTGTTGTATCAGAAACCAAAGCAACAGCCTCCTAAAACAATTCAGTTGATACCTTAATTGCATTATGCAAATTTATCCTTCTGCATATCCTTATCTCTGCACTTTGCAGAGATGCTTTTCTCCCTAGCTGGCTAGCCAGCTCAAGTTACTCACGTAATTCCCATCATCCTCACTGTCACTCATCCTTAAGCCACTGCCTTCTTCACAAGATAATAAATTCTGGGAGAGGCCTAGGATCAGGGCCTTTGTCCACACATCCTCATGGGGATTGGATTTAGGACCCCTTGGCTGCCCTTAACTTAGAATATGTCTTGGTGTCTTTACTCTCACCATAGGTTGCATTGGAGGTGACAGATTGGAATTGACTTGCTGGGATTCCAATAATGTCTCAATGGGATTGTAAATATAACCTTTTGGATTGTGAGGAAGACTAGAAAAAGGATTACAGTACTTGGCTGACTGACTGTACACAATAGCTGGGGTTACAATAGATACTCATAAGTTAAAGGGGGAGCAGTTTATTTTGGATCATAGGTTGTAGAGATTTCAGTCCATAGTCAGCTGGTTCCAAAGAAGGGCAGCATGGTAGAGGGACCTGAAGGAGGAGAAACAGTCCACAGCATGGCAAGCAGGATGCAGCAATGCCCACAGGGAGGAGTAGATACACCTTTCCAGGCTGTACCCACAATGACCCACATTTTCCCATCAGGATTAAACTCCTAACATTACACTCAGCTATAAATGCATCAGTAGAATATTCCAGTGTTATGTACCCATGATCCAGTCACCTCTCCAAAGCTCTAACTATGAGCATATGATATTTTGGGTGAGGGGTCTAGATATAAACCATAAGAGAGACTCTGCAAAAATTGTGAAAGATGGTGATGCTAATGAAATTAAGACATTCCAAAGATATCTGAGTAGGTATCTGATTTTCATCCAATCATCACACAGTATAAAACAAATGCAATCTCAAGCATGAGCTGCAGATTTAAGTCGCATTAGGAGCCCTAGAACACAAACAAGCCATTTTTCACAAATTTGAGGGAATTTTTTCAAGATTTTCTTAATTTGTTAAATTTAGAAAAATAAGACTTGTCTATTCACACTGTCCCCTATTTTTTCTTCCTTATTCCTCTCCTTATTAATGTATGTTGATCTAATAGTTTTAATAGTTTTCTGTAACTAATGTTCACAATTCAACTTACTATATGTAATTTAGCTACTTTCTTCATTCATGCATAATTTCAATTTATATTTCCTTCCATAAAAATATTGAAATAAATGTCTTTAAACAGAAATCATTATACACCACTATTCTTATATTTATAGATTAGTTTTTCCAAGCAAAGGCTATTGGAAATATTATTTGAGCAAGCCAATATAGTCTCACAAATACAATGTATAGTTTGAGTACACAGTCTTATCACAGATATGGTACTTCCTCTTAATAAGACACTGTTATTTTTAAACTTCTAAGAATTTTATTTCCATGGCTGATTCTCCCTCTAAAAATTATTCAAAGATAATTGGATGATTGGAGTATTTCCGCAAAAGTTTCCAGCCTCTTTGTTCATTGTTGGGCAAGGGCCATTAGCGCTCTTCCTTTTGTTATTCTGCTTCAGACTCTTGTCAATTTCTCATTTTGGACTGTAAATAATGAGTGCTTGTGGTTCTTCAGTAAATTAGCATCTTTTTCGTGGGATAATTCATTTTAAAACCAGAGATTAGTATACCACTTACGTATTTAATGGGAGATTTCCTTATCTCCATACCTGCGAAATTCTCAAGTGTAATTCTCACACTTACCCAGATCCTTATTTCTATCTGATGACTGATGTTGCTGACTTGAGTACTTTTTTGTTCCATAGTATTTATGATAGTAAGCATTTTCAATACTGTACTTTCTCCTCCCAAAATAGTCATCTGAGGCATACGGTCTTGTGATCCTGATTTTAAATATATAAAAATTGACGTGGTTAACTTATTTGCACCTTGTCAGTTAGTACACGTGATTTCTAAGATTCACTAATTCCTGTAGGTAACTGAATTTGGCATCATTCAATGAAATTTGATAAACTCGTATTATTTGCTGTAGCAAATGCAACTGAAGCTTTGAATTTATACAAGTAATCCATGGTCTTCTAGTGAAGTGGTGTTGAGATGGATTTTTGGAGAGATGGTTCATTATGTGCCAGTATCTCACAGTTTGTTCATACATAGTCACTGACTCTAGTGCTACAATATATAGAGCTTTGTATTGGTCTGCATTGTCAAGGATTTGTGGGAGGCAATGTACTGCTGTCCAAATTCCAGAGGAATCATAAAAGGTTCATTAGTAGATATACACACTTGGTCCTAGAATGAAGTTCATTAAGCATTTCCTGTTTCTACTGATTGACACTGATCTATCCAGAGTGCCTTAATATGCCTCTAATAGAAAAAAAAACCCCTTCATATTCAGAATAAACGGTTATTTTTGGTTATTGGAAGTCACTACTTCTCTGAAATCCACTCCAATCTTTGATTTATAAACTTAAAGTTTTTCTTGACATTTAAGCTTTAGTAGAATGCCCACAGCACAGTCTTTCAGGCCCCTGTGGCCAACTATTTTTAGTTGCTGCCCATAACTTAGCATTTGGGGAGCATCTTGAGAAAAATGTGAATCTGAGGTACTGAGTCCCCAAAAGTCTTTTATCTGATTCTAATACCTAGATATACAACCCACCCCCCAAAAAAAATCACATTGGAGATATACTTAACCATGTCATGGGAATCATGACTGTCCCCAGGGTTGGCAGGGACTTGAAACATGAAGATAACCATGTATACTCATTGTCAAAGTATCTTCATGTCAGCAATTGTCGTGTTTTCTACATTTCCAATACACTGACCATTCAATAGATAGATAACATCATTCCATTCACTCTGTGGCAGCTGCCATGAGATTGACATTTTTAATTCACACATTTTAAATATAAAAGAACAAACAT
This sequence comes from Dolichotis patagonum, assembly GCA_004027295.1. NCBI lineage: Eukaryota > Metazoa > Chordata > Mammalia > Rodentia > Caviidae > Dolichotis > Dolichotis patagonum. The sequence continues at coordinate 34,895 of PVJX010004847.1, forward strand.
CAAAATTTTGTCTCCAAATCCTCACTTCTGCGAGTAATGAATTAATGAATATTAGCTCCTACAACCAGGATACAAATGGATCCCAGAAGAATAGGCAACATTCAGGTAAGGACATGAATGGTTACCAGAAAAAGAAAGAAAAAAAGAAAAAGGAAAAAAAAGGAAAGCTACAAACCTACAAAACTGCAAAGGAAATGGTACAGTGAAGACCTGTGTTTGATTTAATAGTTTGGGTTAGCCTGCTGTGTTCATCAGTTTTCCATCACGATAAAAAATACATAAGATAATCAACTGGCAAAGGGAAATTATTTGTTTTGTTTCACAGTTCTAAAGCTTCCAGCCTGCAATCAGTGAGCTCCATTATTTTGCATCTGTGGTGAAGCAGTCTGTTATGTAGGGATTATAAGACAGAGCAAACACTCTTCATGTCCAGGAAGGAAAAGAGAGTAAGGAGTGGGTCTGGAATTACATGTAATGTCACGCTGTGAGTCATGTAAAGACCTCCTCAAATGTCAGTGGTTCTACTATATCCCAATAGCACATGGCCATTTGGGAACATTCAAGATTCAACTCAAAGTTATTTACTGTCTTGATGCTGAAACAAAACACCCAACATCCACAAATTAAAGGAGGAAAGGGTTACTTTAGCTCACAATTAGTTTTAGTCCACAGTAGGCTGGCTCAAAGGCAGGGTGGAGGGACAGAGGGGCACAGCAAAACAGAAACAGTGCATGGCATGGCAAGCAGGAAATAAGCACTAGCAAGGCTTTTTCTTTCTTTCTTTCTTTTTTCTTTCTTTCTTTTCTTTTCTTTCTTTCTTTCTTTCTTTCTTTCTTTCTTTCTTTCTTTCTTTCTTTCTTTCTTTCTTTCATACTTCCTTCCTTCCTTGCTTCCTTCCTTGTTCCATTTAGGCTATAAACCTATTGGTTTGATGCCACCTACACCCAGATGGGCTTTGACATTATCCATACTCAAAACTATGCTAAATCAGTCAGTGGATTAAAACAATTATCACACCCATAATTCACTAGCAACCCCCATGGTCCACTATTAATCCCCATGATCCAATCACGACCCAAACCCCCATCAATGAGCACCTGAAGCTTTGTGGGGAAATCTACAAGCTGTAACAATGATGTCAAAGTTAGATTTTGTTTCTGGGACCACTTCTATATACAAAGAACAAAAGTTATTTTTATCTTACTTATCAATGTGCTATACATTTTCTTCAAGTATATGTCTGTTTACATCTATCTATCTATATATATATGTGTTTGTGGGTGTGGAGAAATAGTTGCTACTGTTTAAATGTGTATTATGTCTTAGCTCTGTGGTAAATTTTTAAGACATAGTATTTCATTTGATGATCAAAAAGTGGTAAATTTACTCATTGTCACTATATTAGAGAAAGAAAGGTTAAGTGAATTTCTTAACTTCTCAAAGTTTGTAAATGGTAGTGACAAAATCTGACTGGTTCTAACACTTTTTTTTTTTTTTTTTTTTTTGGTACTGGGGATCAAACTTACAACCTTGCGCTTGCCAGGCAGGCACTTAAGCCACTGAGCTAAATCCCTGGCCTGGTTCTAACACTTTCAACCTCAGTATTTACTCAAGACAATTATATTTAATTTTCTAGAGCTCAATGATATATGTCATTCTAAAAACTGGATTGCATTCTCAGATTTTCATTTTATAAAAACCCAAATAGATACAACTAAGGAAGATTTTAGGGACAAATGGATTATCTCAAATTTGAATGCCTTCTCTTTGTGGCTTAGTATCTTTTAGATATCAGAATTGAAGAATATCAAAGAGAAATTAAAAGTCCTATCCTCTGTCTAATGAAAATTAATCCTGTGAGAAAACAGTTATTGCTTATCATCACGGCAAGAGAGATTTTCTGGTGGTTTTTTGAAGGAAAATTATGCTAGAAATATATATAAGATTCAAAGAGAGCCATAAAATGTGGAAAAAATCTTTAATTTTGAAAAAGACCAAAATATCCTCAAGTCAGTTAATATACTCTGAAGATATCATAAATTTTTATGTCTTTGGGACTATCTGAGGAATTCCATTGGCCTAACCACATAAAAAGTTATCATTTAGATATTATTCAATTGTATAAATTGTGACAATGTACATTTGTAAATGATGGACAGAAACTGAATGCAAAAGATTACAGAAAAAAATAATTTCCAGCAGGTTACAGCAATCCCTTTGACAAATGTTTACTATTAAAGAAAAGGGGGAAACACAATATCCTGAGTTCAATTCCCAATACAAAAAAAGGGAAAACAGCCATTTTACTATACCCATATTTTTTAATATTTCAGGTGCACCAATTTAAAAGGATCAATATGTTATATACACACAAATGAATATTTTTCAGTCCCATAAAATGAAATTTTGTAATCTTCAAAAAAAAATGGATGGATCTGGAGATCAATACTTTGAGCAAACTAAGCCAAAATAAAAGTACAAGTATTTCATATTATCTCTAATATGTGAAATCTTTAAAAAATGATAAAATGTCAGACTATTATTAGACAAGAAAAAAGGGGCAAGAGGAAGAATAAGAGTGGTAAGAGTGGATAATAAGAAACATGAATATGATCAAAATACATTGTGCACATAAACAGAGATGAGAGGAAAAGATTAAGGTATGCCACACATACATACAGATCTGCCACAATAAAACCCATTAATCTGCATTATCAATGTTGACAAATAAAAAATGTGGAGCAAAAAAACCTCCAATATTTTGGAGTTCAACTGAGGAGAATGTGTTGAAATCAAATTTTATTCACTGAGCCACAGAGTAGAACAGATGCTCTGATGACAAATATCCAGATCAAAAGACATACCTTACATTTTCTATGTGACACATTTGATAATGATGACTTCTCCAACAGTGTCTCCAGAGAAATGCTTTTGTTTTGCATCTTTCTGATTCTGACTATGAGTTCAAGGCACGAGACCTGTATTGTATTAGAAGACACACCTGGAGTCATCACCTGCCCACTTGTCTCTTTCAAGGGACAAGGTAATACTCTCAACTATGGCAATCTAATCTCTCTGATCTAGTCTATATTAAAATAGTTTCTTACTTTTCACTCATACTGCCCTCTCTGTAGCACTTTTTGCCCCTTTGTCATATAGTATTTATAATACAGTGCATTCTTTTCTGACTAATTATGCTAAGTGTTTTGATAACCTCAAAAAGTCATTAATATCATCACTTCCCTGCTCCAATCACTAGAAAAATCAACAAGGAAAAAACCTTCCTCACTCACTCACCCCCAGATAGCTCCCTTCTGAGGCTGTCCAACCCTATTAAAATCACAGTCCTTTTTAGCTGTAGCCTCGTCACATCAGAACGGTCATATTTCACCTTATATTTCTTCATGAATTCAGTAACAATGGAGATGGATAATTTGCTGGAGGAAAAAAAGGCTGGAAGAAGCAAGTGGAGGAATGTAAGCCAGAAGGAAATATAAAAAATGAAAAGCAATATTTCATTACTAGCATGTGAGAAAGACCCAGAATCATCAGTGAGCACCTAACAAACAGGATGTTCGTGTTTATGGCATTGGGCACATTTTGCCATGTCACATGCAGTGCTGTGATGAATGATGAATTCACAGGTGTATGTATTCTACCTAACTTCTCATCATATCATCTGTGCTGCTCCCGGTGGGCCCTGAACACAGAGCAGTCTGCCAGGAAATGGTTCCAAAAATTGCGACTTTGCATTGGGAAATTTCTCTATGAACTTAGAAAAGCCTTTGCCCCTTGAATGTGAAAGTTTTTTAAAAACTTGAAATTTTTTACATTGCAGGACCTTGTTCTACTAATTTATTCTTATATCATTTTATAAACGATTGGTCTGAGAGAGAATGGGAGGGAAACCTTCAGGCAGTAAGAAATCACTGCTAAGAGTACAGAACACTTCCTGATCTGCTCTGCATTCCCCTACTGTATCATGAAATATAATAAGATCTGTTTTTGAAAACCTATTGTGTTCCATTCACATTTGATAGTATTCCTCTGCTATAAACTATTCACTTTATATCTTATATAATTCAAGACAAGAAGACAAGGGAGATGGCTAGAAAGCCAGTCTTAGACCACATTTATGCCTTGTCATTCAATATCTTAACATCCTTAAGTTAAATTAGGTCTGCCATCCAACCGTGCGGACATCACCTGGCATTAGTTGGAAAAGCAGAATCGCAGAGCTATTGAATCAGTATCAGCTCGTCAAGCGGGACAAGTGATTTGCATGCACAGTAAAGTTTGAGATGCATTAGCTCAGATGATTGCAGGCTGTCCCAATGCAAGAAACTGCATGGAGCTCTCAGAGTGACAGTAACAACAAAAATGTTATTGCAACATGCAGTGCATTTCATTAGACAGGGCTTCAGCCCACAATGAAAAGTGCCAGCATCCACCTAAAGCCCTAACTTCAATTCATTTTGATTCTAAACTTATTCTCAGCATCCTCTTTCTACTTATGTGGCAGAACTCCTTGACAAGAACAAGAGGAAACCTTCCTGCCTGCCTGGAATTCAGATTGGAAAAGATTCAAATGTAAATTACCCTGCTCTCTGTCAATTCAGTATAGGCAAATTCAGTTATCCCATATTAACCCCTATCTAAGGTACATAAGAATCTTGCCCAGAGGATCTCTGTGGTCAGCCTGCTTATTAGACAGTGACAAAGGACAAGCCAGGGACTAAAAAACAGTGGAATGAGCACGGGCTGAAGAGTCCATCATTCCAGATATCAGCTGAAGAATATCTTAAAATAAAAAAGGCTTTGTTATTGATACACTGTGTCAACTTGAGAAGTTTAGAAGTTTAATTAAGAGACTCAGCATAGAGCCAGAATCCTTACTTTGTAAATATCCTCATCGTGTGCAAGAAGAGAGCACAGAGGTGATGTAAGTGCTACACCTACCCTGCAATGTGGGGGTAGCCTCCTTACAATATAAAGGAGAAGAAGTTTGTTCTCCCCTCTTTTGCTCTGGCTGCTGCCTTGAAGTGTTGCCCTGGTGCCGTGCCACGCTGCCTTGGAGTGAGCTGATTATGCACTGAAACTTCCACAAAGTGTAAGCTAAATAAACCTTTCCTTCCTTCATTTGGGATGTTGGCTATTTAGTCTCAGCAACGCGAGAAAAGTAACCAAGACAAGCTTGTTATTTCTTTTCATGCCTCAATGATTATAAGCTCATGAAAGATCTTGCTAAATATTTTTCTAACAGTCACTGTATTCCCTTGGTGATAACCACTGTTAGTCATCTCTTCTTTTATGCTCACTCTTTCTTAAATATGTTTCTGTTCTGGAATTGTCACATCTTTCAGAAAGCCACATAACAGGGAACATATATGGTAAACTCTAGTGAGACAACTTTGAGTTACATTTCCCACTCTGTCATTTACACATTGTGTAACACTGAGCAATTTGGCCAATCTCTACAAACCCCTTTACCTGTATGTATATCATGTGATAGCTTAGATAATTATGCATAATTTAAAAATATCAGTGACCCAAAATATTTGATAAATGATAGCTGTAATCATTATGAAACTACTGTGTATATACACGGATACATTGCATAATTGCTTATTTATAATTAATATATGTTTATTTGTGTTTATATATGTACACATGTGTGCTTATATATGTACACATCTTAAGTTAGACACACTGAGCTTTGGACTGGATACTTTGTCTCTAAATTGCCATGGACTTGTTCAGTACCCAGAATGATTGCTGAATGGAAATGGGATGAACAAATGAATGGATGGATGAATGGATGGATGGATGGATGGACTGAAAGAATAAACATAATTGAATTATATTGATAGAATGTACTGCATTCTGTATTCTTGATTAGTTCTGGATGTTACTAATCATCATAAGTGTTATTTTCCCTATAGCTGTATTTGACTAAACAGCATTTTTCAGTTTCAATTTAAATGTCAGATTTTTTCAACTGGTGAATCTTTCCTAGTTTGCTCAGGTCATCTTTTTTCTCATCTTCAAAATCTGCAATCAGTTCCCAAGTGAGAATTCAACAGCTATGCCAAACACTCTTCCAGACATACCTTGAAGTACGTACCGGGTCTGCAATCTTCTTGAAATTGAACAGAAAGGCCAGCAGGTATGTTTGGAGAATCAGAGCAGTTACTTGTAGTTTAAGTCTGCTTTCCATCTTGGGAAACAGCAATACTCTTCGGAGACTGAAATATCCAAAAACCATTATAATCCAGTCCTTGTAGTTTGTTTTAAACATTGACTCATAAACTTAGAAAAATCTTAGCAACGCTGATCAGAAATGAGAGTCAGAGTTTTTATAGTTTGGGCCTGTTTGAAAATTAAGATGGGAAGATAACAAATGATCAAAGTATAGGAACAGTTTTTTTTTTTTAAATGAAGCTCTATGAATGCTGAAGATAGGTGGGAGAATAAGCATGTAATGAGGAATATATTGGAGGAGATTATGACGTCTTTTATAGCTGAAATATTATGGATGACTCACACGTATTCTTTAAGGAGGCAATCAAAGGATATGCAGAACTGACAGTAAATGGATGAAAGAAACTAACTTATCATGAAGAAATATAGACGGGTCATTTTTGTCACCTGCATCTGTAAGTACGTACTTATTTTTAGAAAATTATACTTTATTGGATCCAATTAGCTTCCAAGTTTCTTTGGCATTATTTTCAACTCTTTTAGCAATAAAAGATTTAAAAACTACTTGTAATTGGCCTTTTACATCTCTACTCCAACTCTTTATCATACACTTTCCACCTCCTTGCCCTGATATTAAACTTGAACCTACTTTGCAAATTATTTTTCTCAGCTGACCTCACCCTTGTACTCTCACTTGATATTAAATGCTGTTAAAATTAGTTGAAGGAACTTATGTGTGGTCAATAGTATGCTGCAATGGTGAGCAGACTATTGTAAAAGGCTAGCTAGTAGATATTTTTGTTGAAAATAAGAGACCTCAGGTCTCAGTCACAACTGTGGTATTATAAAAGCAGCTAAAAACAATAAATTAACAAATAATCATGTAGCTTTCTTGCAATAAATCATGGTTCCAAATCTAGTTTAATTACTATTTCCAATGTTTCATTTTAAATGCAGTAGTTTTAAAACATCACAAAGCATCATGTGGTTCTTGTTACCTGGTCCACTTTCACTGATGAAAAAACAATATATAAGATTTAATAATGTACCCAAAACTTCACAGTTTGTAAGCTCTCCCTCTGCATACTATTTACCAAAGTTAGTTGGCGCTTAGAGTCCAAAACTCCTTATTTGTGGATTCAACCAACTGTGCATGGATTTTTTTTAAAAAATTGCATTATTCTAAACATGTATGGACTTTTTTGACATTATTCTCTAAACTGCAGTATAAAAACTATTTGCATAGCATTTAAATTCCATAAGAAGTAACTTAGAGTAAATTTGAAGCTTCTAGAAACTGTACATAACTCATATGCAAGTATTATGCTATTTTTTTAAATAAAGGACTTGAGCTTTTACAGATTTCCACATGTGGAGGAATTCTTAGAAGCAATTCTGCTATGCACTGAAGGAATACTAAATAAATGTGTGCATCTAGAGATTACATTGTGTTTTTATTAAGCTAAGTTTGCCCTGTCTCTTTGACAGTGTTCTGAGATACAAATGAAAGATTTTTTGACATTTGTTTTAGGACTTTTCCTGGCCTCCAATTTCTTCCCATTCAAGTTTCTGAAGTTCACCATGAAATGCTTAAATCCTTAAAGGGATTCCCCAGGCATAGAGGTAAAAATTATTGAAGAAACCACATGAGACAAGAAGAAAAACTGAAATGGTATCACCCACAACAAATACAACTATGCACACAATGAAATGAATATGAATGAGAGAGAAAATATTTTGAAAAGAGAGAAAATTAATACTCTACATTTGGGTTACTAAATTGTTAGTTTTTGTTAGTTTTTGAGGTACTTTCATATTGTTTTCTATGACTGAAATAATTTACTTTCTCACCAACAATGTACATACATCTACTTTCCTATACATTCTGCCCAACAGCTCACTTCCATCATAGTAGCCATTGTAACAGCGTTAGGTGATGTTATTATGGTTTTAATTTGTAGTCCTTTCAGAATTAAAGATTCTTGCAAATACATGATGACTCCTCTTTTTCTGGGAAATGCCTATTCAGATCCTTTGTTCATTTTTAGTGAGGTTAGTTATTTTCTTACTATTAAGTTGAGTTCCTAACATATTTGTAATATTAATTCATCATCAGATCCATGGTTTGTATATATTTTTCCAGTTCCAGTTCACTCTGTTGGTTGCCTCCTTGAGTAGGCAAAACATTTTAGTTCCATTAATCCTGTTTGTTTATTTTTTCTTTTGTTGCCCATGATTTGGAGTTCATATCTAAATAAAATTATTTTCCAGTAAACATCACGGATCTTTTTCTCTAATATTTTTATAGTTTGGATTCCTATCTTTAATTCATTTCTTAGGGGAGATTAAACCAAGAAGCACTGAGCTATATTTCTAGCTTTTTTAAAACTACTTTTTCAAATAAGGACTTGCTAAATTGCCAAGACTTGGATGAAATTTATGATCATTCTCCATCAGCCTCCAAAGAAACTGTGAATACAGGTCTGCAACAAAACATTTCTCTTTTTCTTTTAAACATAATTTTAGATGGTCTGAAACAGGTTTAAATCCAGTATTTCCCTTCTGCAAATCTTCTCAAAAGAATTAAAAACATCATACTACAGTGATATATGTGCACCCATGTTTATAGAAGCCCTATTTATAATATCCAAATCTTGGAAAAGACCCAAATGTCCATCAGCTGCTGAATGGATAAAGAACATGTCATTTTTTATATAACAGAGTATTACTCAGTCATAAAGAAGGATAAACTTGAGACTTTCATAGGTAAGTGGATGTAATTTGATACTATACTCATAAGTGAAATAAATCAGACTCACATGTGTAAATACTGTATTGTCTCACTAGTATGAAAAAAATGAAAAGGTAAATAAGATCCAAAATGTATGATAGATCTTGTGAATAGGGAAAAACTACTTAAAAGAAAAGAAAAACTGTGATAGAGGAAAACAGAAAGGAAAGAAAAAAGCTGGAAAAAAAAAATATATATATATATATATATATACCAGATAGTCAAGATAGTTATACAGCTAGTTTCTCTTAGTTCATTGAAAAGAAAGATTTGTGCTAATATGGTTTAGATGATATTTCATGCCTATGCCTTATACTCTGAATAACTACTATGAAGATAACAATATGCAATGTATTAATTATTACTACTCTTGTGCTAGCTTGATTTGAAACTCTGTTTTATTGTTAGTTTTAATTTATTTTCTCTTTAAAATTTAAAAAAAAATGGTCCGCTTTCACCCTTCTGCATGTGGATACCTGGTAGCCCCAATACTATTTATTTAAAAGACTGCCTTTTCCATATTATATATTTCAGCACCTTTGTTGTAATCAACTGCTGGTAAATGTGGATTTATTTCTGAACTCTTCCTTTTCACCAGATTCATGTCACTGTTAGAACTCTATCACCTATTGTTTTGGTTAATATAACTTTGGTGTAAATTTTGAAGTCAGGTAACATAGTATCTCTTGTTCTTTTTATTCAAGGTTGTTTTACCTATTTGGACTCTTGTAACTCCTTAAAATTTTAGGATTTTTTTTCTATTTCTGTGAGAGGTATGATAGCTATTTACTCAGTCTATGGATTGCTTTGGGCAGTGTGAATATTTTAATAATATTGATTCTTTAAATTCATGATCACAGGGCATCTTTCCATTAAATTGTGTCTTCTTGAATTTATTTCATCACTATTTTGTACTTATTACTGTGCAGGTTTTCATCACATCAGTTGAATATATCTCTAAGAATTACACATGTTAGCTACTATAAAAGATCTTTTTAAAATTTTCTGGAAAAGAAAATCTGTGTGAAGATATGCCTACACTCCCATATTCATTGTAGCATTATTTGTAAGAGCCCAGATACATGATCAACCTAATTATCCATCAATAGATTAATGGGTGGAGAGAATAGCACATATAAACAATGAAATACTATTTGTCCTTAATAAAGAAGGAAACCTTATCATGTATGACAACATGGATGGGACTAGAAGACATTATACTAATTGAAATTAACAAAACACACAAAGACAAACAATGACACGGGATTTCTCCTATACATAAAACCTTCAATCATAGAACTACTACAGTTAGAGACAGAATGGTGAGCACAGGCACTGAAGTGAAGGAGATACGTTAGTGAAAAGCTAGAAAATTTTCATTAGATAGAAGGAATAATTTTGAGACGTCTATTGTACAACATGTTGAATATATCAGAATTTTAAATTACCAGATGAGCACACTGTAAGCATTCTGACACACATACCCACAAGAATATGAAGCAATATATATTAGTAAGCTCAATATAGCCATCTTATGATGTGAACAATTTTAAAACATGATACATATAAAAGTGTTATACAAGTTTTATTCATCAACTTAAACATAAATGTTAATAAGAAGAGAGGGGGAAATGGAAGAAAAGCTTAGAGAAATCATACAGATAATAAAAGTCATCTATCTTGTAATACAGAATGCATAATAAAAGTCTAGGAAAAAATGAAAATAACACACAAGTGGTTTATTTTAGGAAAACATCAAAATCCCAAACAAAAAGAAGCTCCTACATGCATTATGAAAAAATCTCAAATAAAATATCAGTCAACCGCAGTCAAATTGAGTTATTAAACGAAACTTGACCAATGTCCATATATATATGTATATATATATATATGTGTGTGTGTGTGTGTGTGTGTGTGTGTGTGTGTGTGTGTGTACCTTCAGTTATATATATAAACTTTGTCTTGAAATAGAAAATGTATTGAGATCTTTCATTCAATGGTCAGTTTATTTATTTATTTTGTCTTTTTGAGACAGGGTTTCACTATGCAGTTCAGGCTGGTCTTGAAAAAAAAGTCAATTTAAAGGAGACCAATTAAAAGAGACCAATTTAAAAGAGACAAAACAACCAGGTATGGTGGCTCACACCTGTAATCCTAGCCTTTGGGAGAATGAGGCAGGAGGGTTGCTGTGAGTTCGAGGCCAGTCTAGGCTACCTAGTGAGTTCAGGACCAGCCTAACTACGTAGTGAGACCTTGTCTCAAAAAACAAAATAAATAAAAACTTTAAAAATTTAAAAAATAAAAGAGACAAAATATTTGGCTATTATCAATAAATTCAGAAAACCAATCCATACACATTTATGATTCAAAAGAACATAATTCCTACTAAACAACTACTACCTAAAAAACATAATTCCTACTAAACATCTACAACTTTCTTAGCTTCATTAATGCAAACTACTTGACATTATCATAAGTTATATTTATGGATAAGTATGGGGAATCAGTCAAGAATGCTACTATCATTGTGTCCTTAACACTGTGCTGATAGTTTTATTTAGGGCTGTAAACATGAAAGTTGTAAGAATTGAAAATCGAGGAAATAAAACCACAATTCCACTCAGATTTTATAATAATGTGTTTATACAGCAAAGAACATTGAGGAAACATAAAAATATATTTAATTAGACATTTCACTGAGGTTTCTTGATAAGAAACCAATATTCAAACACAATTGCAGTTAAGTTGGAGAGTTTCAGTTCTGTTGTATCATCACCCACCAATACCCAACTTTCAGATTAAACCAAATAAAACTTCAGGGTAAGTTTAAAATGATAAGCTGCTTATATCAATGAAAATAAACACAAGCAAGTATGTTGCAGAATCATAAAAGTGACAAAAACACGTGCATAAAAATCAAGCATATGTATAGGTATCTTTATATGATGATTTTATACAAAAATACAATTGTACACACACAGCATGTGTCTTTTTATGAAATTTTGTAGATCTTTAATATCCATGAAGCAAATTGTGTGATGTCCTTATAATGAAAATCATACAAAAAATGAATGAAGTAGTGTATCCAGAACAACATGAATCTGTTGTAGAAACAAAGAATTTAGTCAAAAAAGAATCTATTTAAATTAAGATCAAGACAATATCTACCCATATTAAATCTAATCTAACCTATCCTGATTAAAAATCTTATCTTTACTTTTCTGTTGTGAAGAGGCCATGAAGGTGATTGAAGGAAAAGACAGAAGTTTCTAGCATGTGAAAATTCTATATATTTCATTATAGATGCTGGTTATAATATACTGCATTTTAAAATGCATTGACCAATGTATTTTATGTATGATTTTTTCATGTAGGTGATACTTAAATAAAGTTAATAAAATGCTTTCAAAATAAATTTTCATTTACAAAAAAATATAGTGTTCTTTCTTATTTATAGATGTGTATATAGATGTTCTCCGTATAGATATAGATGAGTATATATATATATATATATATATATACATAAACACATATGCATGTATGTATTATAGAATAGAACAAAATGTGTATGCTCACGAAGGAAATAAATAATATTAAGTATGCAATTTGATGAGTTTGAGTACTTTATAAACTTTGTAATAATTTTTTCCACTTCACCATGGTAGAGCCATCATTAGTATGTAATAAATTTCTGTCTCTTTTGTTTTTTTCATCTGCATCTGTCATTTCTTCATTGCACAAAAAAGCTCACTGACCCTTGTCTGTGCTTAGCATGGCTCAGGATGGTCCATTTAGCTATACATAAAGGTATCCGTTCCAGAATCACGGAAACTTCAATGGATCTTGGGCAGCTAAAGCTTTTGGGAAAGAAGACTTGAGTTGGTGTCTCCTCATCTCCATTTCCTTCCACTACTTGGAAAGTCTTGTGGAAGGCAGAAGGATGAAAGTGTTGGAACCAACACTTTCAGAGGTGGGTTGCCGTAGAGAGCAATCGGAATTGAGATTCCAATTCTCCCAGCCCTTGTGCTTATTCTATCCCATCTGGCTTCAATCCCAGCTTCTTATTCTCATTTATTTCCCTTCTGTCATTTCCTTCCTTGAGTTGCGTGGTGCCAGGTGGGAAGAACAGCTGAGCACGGTGGAGGGAAAGGCTACAGAGAGCTGGATGGAATTCTAATGATCTTCTTTGGCAAAATGTTTCCTCTCCAGCACAGTGATGAGTGGCATCTGTGGAGAAAACTCCACAACACTGCTCTTGACTTTTCTCATGAATCTGCAGTTTCTTCTGAAAACGCAAAATTTTATCAGATGAGAAGACATCGGTTTTGTCCAGCAGTGTCTTTTATACAGGCAGTGTGATAGTGATTCAGGCCTGAGACAAATTATTCACTGCATTCATCTGAATTAAGTCCTGATTTCAGATTTTGGTCTCGCATAACAAACTGCTGATTATTGGTAGTAGTTTTCCAAGTGCATAAAAATGTATGTGCCCCTCCAACACCCTCAGGGAGGATGTAAAAAATGCATTCATTCATCAGCAATGACTTAGAATCTACTACCTGGCAGACACATTGCAAGCTTCCATCATGGTCATGGATACATAAACTATACAGTAGAGAAGCTAAATGCTGTTGTATGTTTCTGCATTGTGGGAAGTACTTCCTATGAGATCCCACATTTCTCTACAGGGCAAAGGCATATAATCGTAAGTGAGCTTTATCTATAATTGCTGGGGTCAGTGGAACATCAGCAAAAAGACTCACATGTGAAAAGAGCTTCCCGGATTGGGAATAGGAATTTACCGATTCTCTTGTCAAATGACCTCAGATCAACATAGTGGTGATACTGGACAGTGATAAAATAAAAATACTGCATTTATTTTTTTAAAATAAAGGTTATAGAGAAACAACAGTTAAATCTAAATGACAATAAACAAGATGGCTACAAAGTTTTAACTATTGTTATTTTGACAAACACTTATTTAAATTAGTCTCATTAAAGTCTTTCCAATACGACTACCACACAGTAGAAATATCACAAACAACCATAAGAACAGGAAACCTGAGGCCTTATTTATCTTGTGGGCCAGCCCAATCATGGCATTTGAAATACTCACAATCCTCTCCAAGGATAGCAGCTACACAAATCCATTATGACAGCAATCTTACTGCCAGACACAATGTGCGCATTGAAACATGATTTTGGAACTATGGACCAGCTAATTTGATTTATAGTTTTTATTCAATTGTTTTGAATGAAACAGTTGAAATATATGTTTTTAATGAGACAGCTCAAATATACTGGAACCTATGTGTGAACTTTAGCCTTGGTAAAAATGAAAGATATTCTTTGTTTTCTCTAAAAAGTTGGCAGCATTAGCAATAATTGATCAACATTAGCAATCAGTGACCATAGATAAAAATTGAATTCTTGCTTTGCATCTTGCTATCCCCTCCCTCTTTCCCCTTTTCTTCCTCTTCTACATGCTCTGGCTCCCTCTCCTCTCCTCTCCTCTTCTCTCCTCTCCTCTCCTCTCCTCTCCTCTCCTCTTCTCTCCTCTCCTCTCCTCTGTTGTCTTCTCTCCTTTCCTGTCCTTTGCTTCTCTGTCTCTCCTTTGACATTCCATCTATGGATATTTGCACCTTGTTCCAAAAACAACTTACTGGCTGACATCTGAGTAGAATATAGGATTCGAATGGCACTTGTAAAACAAAATAGATGAAAGGAAATTAACATAGTTTGTGTCACACAGACACATGACAATGTTACAACAATGGATTATCACTTGTATTTACTATTGAATATTGCTTTTGAGCATTTCTTGAAATCTTAGTGACAAATTATTGTTTCAATACTATAACTTGAATTGTAAAGCACAAAAAATAAGAGAGGCACACTTAAAGTTCTTTGCAATCTTACTTTAAAAATGTAGACAAAAAATACAGCAAGAAATAACTTCGGAAGAACTTACATGCAATTGAAATTGGACAGCTTCCTCAGTGTTATTAATGATACATAAGCAGACAGAGTATTTCAGAACAGTTTTATAAAACAGTACAAATGTATGGCATGAATTCAAAGTGTTTTGATTAAAAAAGAAAAACATCATCTTGGTTCAGTCATCTGCTCTTATGCTAGCATATACCACTAATATCCTCGTTCTTCCTCCTCCCTCTCTTTTTTCCTTCTCTCCTTCCCTCTATCCCTTCTTTCATTCTCCCCACCCTCCCTTCCTTTCTTCCTTCCTCTCTGACTCTTTTGCTCTCCCTCTCTTTTGAGTTTTTTGTAGTAATAGATTTTCAAGCTTTAATGGAATCATCTGTACTTCACATAGAAGCTGGCATTGTGTAAGTTTGCGAAATGCAGTTGTGTCTTATCAACTTTCAATTTCAAGATCCCCATAGATAAAAAGATGGAAATAGTCCACCTCACATATAGCAAAACCAGCCTCTCAGAAAAGCAACTGCATCCTCACTTTACAAATGACCAGCACTGTGGGTGATAATTAGCTGCATCCGCCAGGAGCTAGACAAGCAGTCCAAGAGTTAGAGACAATGCCCAGCATGTGACTCACCCTTCTGTGCTCTCGTGGATGGTTTTGGGTTTCTTTCATACTATAAAAAATACTAAATAGCATATAGAGTCCAAGGAAAGAAAAATAAATCTTATAGGGCTTTAAAGGTATCACTCTTAATTTTCAGGTCCAGACTTCAAATAAAGTCATTGTACAGTAACGAAAACCAACTACATGAAAGTGCTCTCACGTTCTTCCAAAAAGTAACATTAATTGGCCATAGGGAAAGTTAAGAAAGAGAAGGAAGAAAAGATAAAAAGAAATATTAACAAAACCAGCATAGGACCACAGTACAAATTAAAATTAAATTCACAACTACTGGCTGTATGGACACTGTGCGGATTGCATGCAAATGAAGTAAATTAGGTTGTGTATAATCCTACTGGAATTTCTCATCTTTACAATTATTTCTTATAATCTCCTTTGACATTTTTCTATATTCTTTAGTTTGCTATTCGTTTTTATTCTCCATTATAATTTTGGAACTGTATTTTAAGAAAGAGGAAAAGGCTCATTGAACTCCACCTTGAGCTTTTCATAGGAAAAGCAAGGGAGTAATTCAATGGATAATGCTAAATAAATACTGAGCCGTGAGCACCTCAAGGTTGTTCCCACAAACTTTAACTGAGTGAGAAATTCAACAGATAAATTACGAGTTAATGTAGTTCTTTCCCAGGTAGAGAATAAGACTTAAGACTTTGTGCATACCCGAGTTTTATAGTGATTTCACTTGTTTTTCTTGCTTTTTTATTAAAGCACTATAGATTTTTGGATTCATTAATTTCATACAGATTAATATGCAATAATCATAAATAGAGTCCCTCAGATATAGCTTACTAGGAGCTGAAATCATTAATGAAGTTATCAAGGAAATTCTTCTATTAGAGTTTGAAAAAATCATCTCCCTGCAGCACAGCACTCACCTATGTAATACAAACAGAAATTAGCAATAAAGACCTAACATATTTTTTAAAGAGGGAAGAAGGTTAAGGTTTCTTGACTTTAAATAACCTACCCTAGAAAAGAACAACTGGGATAGGGGAAAAGAGAAAAGGAATAAGGAAAAAGATTATATATATATATATATATATATATATCATATATATCATATATATCATATATATATGATATATTTATATGATATAGATATATATATATATCATAGATAACCATACTAGTAATCTAGTAGTTCATCAAAAGAATGGTTTGTGATTTCACTGTTTGATCACTTTTTCATCCCTAAATTTTATAACCTGAACAACCATTTCTAAGGTAAAAATATATAATATATTAACTACTGTTAATTTTCTACTATTCCTACTATTTTTTTAAATTCTGTATCATTTCTATCTTTTTTCTTCTTTTAAAATTAAAAAAAAATTAAAAATAACCTACCCTATTTTCCCATCTCCATAACTCATCTCTCAGAGCCTTCAAATCAGTATCCTACGCCAGATTCCCTGCTTGGAGACTAGTGAAAAACCCTTATGTATATTTAGCATTCAAATATTTTGGATTTAGTCTTTCTTTTCCTCAATGAGCAGTAGCTGCTTCTCTGTCGACGTGTACAATCTGCATGCATTGTTCACAGTTTTTGTGATGTTATAATGTGTTTAGGAAATGTGGGTTCTGCATATGAAGACGTCTCAGTGTCAGCAAAGGTCTTTTACACATTTATACTGTAGGCAGACTTGTATTCCACTAATATTTTAACACTTATTTAGAGGGACCTTCTATGTGCACAGAAGGTAGATTATGGCAAAGAAAATTTTAGCTCAACCTCAAAGAGGTCCAACTTACTGAACAATCAAAACTGTTGCATATCTAATCTCCTGAGAAGATTAATAGTCTTTATTGTTGGTAGGCAATCTAGGATATCATTAACCCTCCTAAATATATAACTTATCATGATGTTCTTCCTGTATTTAAATGTAATCCTGAGAACTCAATCTTGCTAAATTTCTAGTAGCATATACAGCTGTGTGTGTAGAAAAACTATGATTTTTGTAGTAAAATATATTGTCATCCAAGGCATTTGACTAGTCAATTTGCCTTAGCAGTTACAATATTATCTATCCATTTATTGCCCTTTTTAGAAGGCATGATTTTTAGTGTTAAGTATTTTCTCTGTAAGTCTTCACCAATTTAGAAATGAATCAGAGTTTCTGTCATTTCACTTTTTCTCTTCAATTTAGTTCTTTTAAGATAACTAGAAAGCCTAAAAGTTACCCTGTTACCTCCATATAGAACACAAAGCTGTTTGAAAACAACTCTGTATCATTTCTCCTCTCTCCACAAGAACTTCTCATTTTGTACTTTCCAATATTCCAGCCCCATTAATGCAAATGGGACAGTCAAGAATCACATTTGAAGTCTAAGTTATGGCTTTGGTTTTGGTTCTTTTTTGCGTGCAAATTCTGGAACAGGAAGAGACTCTTTCCAATCTTTCACAAATTCACAAGTTCTTTCAATAAAGATGCAAGATGGTCACTGAGTCTCAAAAGGTGCCATTAAAAATGACAATACACTGTCAAAGGTTTACTTTAAATCTGCCTTCCTTTATCAAGATTTGAGGACTTGTTGTCTTTAGAAGTATTCAGGGATAATGAGATAGTTCAAAAGTGTATATGTTATATTGAATTTCAAGTATCACTTGTGAGATAGTCCATTTAAAGATCAGAAAATTGGAAAAAGCCAGAAAGCTGTGAAAACCTCCTAAAACATAAAAGAAAGACGCAAAGCAGCGACAGGTCTGAAAAGGATTTACTGTTGAAAATAAAAGTATATTTGCTAGGCATATCTATATGTGTTATTATTAAAAACAAGACACAGGCTCATTTAGATTTTAGATAGATTTGTTAATTACACTTTTCCTAGAAAAGGGGCTTAGAAAGAGTTTTTCATATTGACCTCTCCAGCTCAGATTTCGAGAATGGTCTTCTAAAGACTGCTGTATATCTGAAGAGCAAATAACACTTAATCAGGAGCATGGCATCTGTGTTGCATGGCAGAAATAAAAAGAAGCATGGGAAATATCTATATTGCTCATAACACTTTAATAGATTTTATTAACACAACAGAGTTAAGGATAGCTCATTGCTACTCAATAAGTAGAAGGAAATGTAAATAAATGTGGGGAAGAAGTGAAATGGCACAGGGCAGACTGAAATAAGCATTCCCTGAAAACCGCATTTTAAAACCACTTTGGAAAAAAGGTCAATATACTGTCAGAGTATTCTAACACCACTTTCTCTAATGTGTTCTTCAAATCTGGCAACTTCTTTTTTAGGAATTCTCTTAAAATTCATGGTTGAAACAGTACATTTTATCTTTGGAAAACTATGAAATCAATCAGTATATATTAGTCAAATCTCTTGCAATTCCATACTAAAATTTTGCTAAAAAAAAAACTTGTACCCTATTTATTCTATACTAAATTATGTCCAGTTACAAGTTTGTTGAGGGCTATCAGATTACATGGTCATCTGGGAAAAGAAGGTAATTTCATTATAAAATAGGCAGGAAGTTGAAATTAAATCCTTTCCCCAAAGCAAATTACTAGGAATAAAGATTAAATATCTTTAACATTATAAATTATTTTTTTTGAGTTGAAGTACAAAAGTAACTCAATTTTCTTAAGTTGGCCAAAATAATAAAAGTCCTTGTCTGTTGTTTTTATTATTATTACCATTGCCCTTAAATTCTACTCTCTTTTAACCAGATGGTTTCCTCATGTCTGGATGGAGTTGAAGTTTGGTCATCAATGTTGGCTTTGATATCTTCTACTAAACGAGATATAGATATTGTTTTGCCAGAGTGATTGTGACAAAATACGACCGACTAGCTAGCTTAAAAAAAAATTCACTTTCTTCCAGTTCTAGAGACTAGAATTTCTAGATCAAGGTGTTAACAGGTTTGATATTTTTGGAGGTTTTCATGTGTCTATTCAGTGCTCCTGCTTGCATGTCTAATTTTTTTCCTCCTTTGAAGGATCAGTCATATTGGATGGAGGTCTACCCAATAGGCATGGTTTTACCTTATCACTCCTTTAGACCTTATCTCCCACTGTACACATTCTGAGGTTCCAGAGGTTAGCACTTTCACTTATCAATTTTGGCAAGATGCAATTCATGCCTGTAACATCTGTGAACCTTCAAGGTCACAGAAATTTAATTAATCCTGTGACAGCTTTCCAATGAAAGCAAAACAAACAAGGGGCCAAAAGATCATTAACTTACTGTTACAAATGCCAGGAGAGAGAGAGGGAGAGAGACAGAGAGACAGAGAGAGAAAGGAAGAGGAGGAGAAAGGAGAGGAGAGGAGAGGAAAGGAAAGGAGAGGAAAGAAAAAAGGAAGAAAGGAAGTAAGTCATCTCCACACCTACAGCAGTTCATTCCAGAAGTTCATATTCCCAAAATTAAACATTTAATGTTACCAAAGACCATGACAGTTACTCAGTGACACCTGAATGAAAGAGGCAGTCAGGGAAAGTCTGCCTCCTTCAGGGAAACCTTTCTTTTTAACAAACTATGCTGTAACTCCAGTCCATGTAACTCTCCTAGACACCAGCATCTATGACCTTATTTTCATTTTGGAGAAATCTCCCATACATACTATAAGTAGGTAATTTACATTTGCTTTACCATTTGTAAAGGATCAAATTCCAACTATTCACAGTATCTCTTCATGCAAAATGTATTTAAAACTCTTAAAATTTGCAAAAGTGACAGGCCCTTAGGAGCTGCTGCTTTCATCTGGAATACTAAAAATCTGTTAGTTTTAATTTTCCTGTTGTTCCTCCTATTCCTGTGGAACTGAGAGGTCCCTTGCCTGGTAAAATATCTACAGATTCTCCCTTGAGTGGAAGTTTTTACCTATGCTAATAGTTTTCTCCTTCTCCTCCTCTGCCTTCCTCTCCCCTCCTCCTCCCCCTCCCTCTTTTCCTCTCCCCTCCTCCCCTCATCCTTCTTCTTCCTCTCCTCTTCCTATTGTTGTTTAAGGCAAACAAGTCTGATTCCCAGGTTGCTCAACTGCTGTTGATGATTCAGAAGCTGGAGTACCCAGGAGCATGCATCTCCAGGATGTGTATTTTCAATTATGGCCCCAGACAGTCTCTGTTCAGTTTTTGAATATCCAAAACCGTGAGCAGTGTTTGCTTTTACTGCAACTATGTTTTGATTTGTTTTGTTTTGCTTTATGTTAGGCAGCAGCACACGATTCTAGGATTCTGATTTCTTTTCCAATACTTTGCACCTTCAGGTAGTTCACCCATGGGTTTTTGAGAGTTGAGCCTGGCTCTTATTTGTTCTCTTTTCCATCTTCATTGTAGGTCTGGTTAGGGCTGCTTGCTGGGTTGTCTTTTTAGTTACTTTTTCTTTGCCTTCAGGGATTGCAACCTTTTTACTGCCTCTCCCTTAGATTTGCATTTTACTAAGCTTAGGTGAAATTTCCAGAAAATACATATGAAATCCATGGGTTCTAAGTCTATTAAAAGCATGTATAGTTTGTTAGACTGGATTCAATCATGCCATCTAGTGAAAAATGACAAACAATACAAAATCAGGGGTGGTTAAAACATCCTATAATGATACTTTTTTTTTTTTCCTCAGCAGGATAACAGGGAGCTCTAGGGGGCAAGGAAGACCTGCAAATGGATTTAAAAAACACAGGGCTAGTCCAGCCTATACCAAGTGGCATTACATTTCTCAAAACATTCTCACTTATACAAGAACCACCAAATTTTATTTGCCTGATGTATCCCAAAAAACTATGATTCAGTTACTTGAGTCAATGAAGAGAAGATACAAGAGACTGTTAACTGGTAACGGCAACAAAAGGATTATGGTAATTGTTACAGAATTAAAAGAACTGAACAATTCCAAAAATCCTTTGTAGAAATGCATTGGAAATGAAAAGAAAACAAAGCACTATTATTCTGAGGCTTTAATTTCAAAATATTTAATTAAATTTTCAAACATGACTGGAAGAGAGATAATAGCATATTAAAAATTAAAATTCACATATGTAATGAAAAGAAGGGCCACAATTATTCTTGCTCTCTACAAAGAATAGAATATGGTTAGATGCAATTTCTAAAAAGTAAATATAATTATCAGTAAAATATTTAAATAAGATATAAAAGAAGATAAAAGAATCAAGATATGAAATCAAATTTGAAAAAAAAGAAATGTTACATAAATCTAAAATGCATAAGTGTAACTCTACCAGCTCTAATGGATTTTTAAATTATTTCAACAGTTTTCAGTATAAATACTCCAAATAAATTATTTTAAATATAAGTTTAATTAATAAAACCTAAATCACTATTAAGAGTATCAGAAATAAAGTGAATATCAATATTCATTTTCAAATCTTTATTTGAAAATAAACATTTTTAACAAATTAAAAATAAACGCCTTATGACAACTAATATTAATTTCAGGTAACATGAAATTTCAGAAAGATAAATGGCTAAATGAATTGTAATCTATTTAATAACACAATATCTATATCTATATAAACAGTTAAAATATGGTAACTACAAGATACTTAAAAAGATTTGTTTTGGCTGAAATAATAATGTCAACATACACTTAGAGTCAGAATTATATTAATAGAGTAATTTGGGCTTCAAAGCCATAAAAAATTCATTTAAATTCTGGAATTTTGCTGTTTGTAAATTGTTCATTGAAGTACTTTGGTCAGCTTATTCAGGTTCTGGAAAACTCAGTGACCTCACATATACAAGTATGTAAAGGAACAATTAATGATTTCTTGGGTTACTGTGATATTTGAGCACAGAAAAATTTTAGTACAGCAATATAGAGGAATACAACATTTTAAATTGTTATTTTCATGTGTTGACAATTTTACGTTCAACAAACTTCCTTTGGAAATGGGCCATAGGGTAAAGCATCCAACAAAAATCTCAGCACTAATGATATACAATGAAGCCAACCCAGAAATTAGTATCAATACTTGCATGTTTACAACAAATAGATTAAAATTAAAATTGGTGTATTACTAACAAAATCTATACCATAATTAAATAGCTGTTGTTTGTAAATGAAAACTAAAATTAAAAACAGTGGGGAGATATTCTCCCTCAAGAGTCCACATCCCATGGAAAGAATAAAAGTGTTATTCCTTTTGAAGGGCAGGAGGAAGATGGAAATTCTCACCATCAGCAAAATGGATGGAAAATAGTGTATTTATCATTGAAATACATTTTCCTGAAGGGTATGATTTTCATTTTAGTCAGTTTTTATTTTTTATTACTACATGATTTCCACACATGATTGTTACATTACTTGGGGGCAGTTGGTGTGTGCACATTACACACTTCAACTCTTTTTCAATCCTATCCCTCTTTTATCCCTCCCCCTCACTCTGTCTCTTTATACTCTTTCTTTTTGCAAATAAACAAAAAAACTATCTCCTTATTTCCTTTTTTCTATTACATGCATATTTATAGCAGCACCATTCATAAGAGCTAAATCTTAGAAGCAACCTATATGTCCATCAAGAGATGACTGGATAAAGAACAGGTGGCATTATTACACAATGAAGTGCTACTCTGCCATGAAGAATAATAAATTTGAGTCATTTGTAGGAAAAGAGATACACTCTGAGACTGAAAGTTAAATGTAACACATCACACACACAAGCTTAAATATCATGAGATTTCTCTTATATAAGAAACCCAAAGTATAAATAAAGAGCAAAGTAAAAAAGATGTAATAAGATACGAGTTTCAATTTAACTTTAGAAGAACTTCATTACTGTATTTCAATTACTTCTCAGTGAATTTATAGACATTCAATTACTGGGTAACAAGCTGAAAAGGATTGCAATTACTTAGTAGTGAATTTAGAACAATCATTTCAAATGAAATCAGAATTCCATATACTTTTCAAAATATTTGAGTAAATTGTCAAAAACATATAATCAAATGTAATAATTAGTATGATTTTAAGAGTAATTAAATATAATACATATATACATATTTTTAATAGCAATTTCAGCATGGGAAATTTAATCAAAAATAAACAAGAAGATGACAATAACCACACACAAAATTTAGAAGGTTTGACTAGAGTGAAGGCAATGTTTTAATCTGATGAAGAATCATGGACTTTTCACTAAGTATAATTGAGAGAGTTGATTACTAGTGATAAAAAACAAAATTGAGATCTACTTACCTTATCAGACAGACTGTGAGTCCCAAGTGTATTAAACAGCTAAGTGTAAAATGAAATGCCCAAACCAAGCCAAGCAAAAACTAGGCTATTATAGGTACTAATTGAAGCAAATTCTTAGGTTGTGCCAAATTCTGGTGAGTTAAATGAGACAGTATCTGGCAAGGTCTTAGAAGTAGAGATGATACAGTAAAAACAAATGTAACTCCCAACCTGCTATATGTCAAATATCTCAAATTCATGTTCCCCAAAATGGAAGAATGAATTCTAAGAAACAATGGAAGTTCAGAGTAGGAAAAGTTTCTTGAGAAAGATAGCTCCCGAGAGATAGGAGGGGACTAGAAAGTGGGCTGCCAATGAGCCTATTTTTCAAAAAAAGTTTTATAGAGAAAATGATGAGGTAGTACAAAATTACAAGGTGGGCACTGTGTGGATGGGTGTCAACCAATAAGATTACAAATGTAGGTAATATTGGTCCAGTGGGAAAGCAGGTAACATAGCAAGTGTGCATGCAAAGAACAAAGACTTTTTTTTAGGAATTGATGTACCAGGAGGTCTTGGTTACCCACTGCAGTCTATCTAGACTATCTAGACTATTGAACCAGATGATACCAACTATTTTATCCCCTAGGCAGGAAGGCAGGTGGGGTCATTCTGCCTTAATCTTGAAGCTTGGTCTGCAACAGAGGAGCACCCAGTCACAGTGTTCCTGGGTTCTCATCCTCTGCACTCACTCTCCTGAGGGCTTAGTCCTCTCTGCCTGACTATAATATTGCTACCTAATTTAGGACTCTATAATAGACACAGAATGATAAAGTGGGTTCTTTAGATTTGATTTTATAACCATAGTCTTAAAATGAAGGAAAAAAATCATAGTAATTTTTTTGCCAGAATTAGTTGCATTGTAATATTTTAAAATTATTGAAAATGTTATAAAAATTATAACAAGTTTAAATGGCATAGGACAAGGTGAAAAACACATGGTATTTATTTAACAAAGGAGTGAAATATTTTATAAATAAAACACCTTATAAAACTTTACAATGCATATTGAATATGAAGACTGTCCAAGGTGCTACTAAAGAACGTGGCATAGCATAGGGAACAGAGAGTCACATAACTCAGTAGAAGCAAGACTCAATAAAACTCAAGTCACTCAGGTTTGCAGCAGAGCTGAACTCCCACCTCATGTACAACCCTGTGAATGTCCATAACAGAGGCTGGGTAAGTTATCACCAGTAGTAAATTGTAATCACAGCTATATTTGATAAGCTCCTAGATACTGGCAAATATTTTCATCCAGATTTATATATGCATTGACATTTCATTAATTTGAAAGATGGTGAAAAAATGGAGCTATAAAATTGTGAGTGGGTGACTAATAGGTGAAATTCATAGGTAAGTTTCAAAGAAAATAAAAACCATGCACATGATTTTTTTTAGCACACACTTAAATCTTGGCCCAGAAAACGTTTGAGGGGTGCCAGTGGTGAGTTACTCTGCTAGTTACTCTAATCTAACTGCACAAATAGCCTTTTGGAGACCACAGGAGAGCCAAGGTGAACAGGTGGAGGAGTGGGAGAAAGATCCAGTTACACAAGTCCTGCATGCTTACTAAGTAGCAGAAGAACTGCAGAACTTGTGTTCGTGAGAAGAATATTCTGCCGAAGCCCAAATATTCAATTAGACCAAGGGTTCATGTGTACTCTTGCAAAATTCTCAGTCTCTAGCTACTACCACTAAAATATGTATGATTGACGTTTTACCAATACAGATTTTAAAACCAAGTGGGGACACGTACCAAGCATGTGAATTTGAGTTGTTTATTTCACCTCACTCCTGTCCAATCCTTCTCTGAGAACTGAAAACACTATAGAAGCAATGCTATTTAAATTCTTTTTCTGAGTAAACAATGGTGTGGCATGCAGGCAGGTTGAGATTACATTTCTTTTCAGCTTCCATTCCACTTTTATTCTTCTTGGTAATATTTTCATTTTCTTTTGGTAAATTCTCTACAATTTCATCATGAACTTACAATTTGGTAGTGCTGACCCCACTCCTACCTTCAGAATTGGGTCTAATTGGTTTAAAATAATCCATGAATTCCATGGCTTCTAGGCAGAGCCATTGGCTCAGGAATGACTATGTGATCTAGTTGGGGCCAATGAAGGATACTGATTCCAAAATGTTAAACAGAAGTTTTCCGGCTCCCTTTCCCCTTTTCTCCTAGAGTTGTATTGGTAGATATGGAACACATTTTCATGCCTGAAAATGACTTCCATCCTATCAACCTATGGTGGAGAAAAAACTGAGCCATCACCTCATGTTTCAGTATAGACGAATCCTCTCTATCCTGTTTCAGCTTTGTAAGCAAACATCTTTGTGGACTTACAAGGACTTCATTATGAATTTATGGCATTACACTGCTATTTTGTGATCCAGGGGTACAATAACATTATAAATAGGGTCATGTAGAAAGAGTAATGTCTATTTATTTTAGTGTGCATTAGTTGAAAAGATACTAGACTAAACTTGGAATAATAGCTGGATTAAGACATATATGAGTTGCTAAGGAGGGAGAGGAATATTCTGAAGATTCTTGTGGTCTGTGAATAATCATAAGTGTTTACATTTTAAAATCTCAATATTCAATATTAGAGAAGTGTGAGTATCATATTTGAATGCAAAGAATACGTGAAAGATTGCTTAGAATCAATCCACATATATTTAGCATGTATATACAGACATATGCATGCAAATGGACATATATTCATACATATAACCATACACATTGTATATATTTAGGTCTTTGTCATAAACAGTGCCATAACTATTTTTTTCTGAAATATGAAGATTCACAAAAATAGTCATAAATGCTGAAATTGAGATTCTGAGCAGTACGAGTTAGTTCAGAAATTCCCAAGCCATTATTTACAACAAATTGGAGATAGTATATTCACCCTCACAAAACTTTAGTCCCTGGAGTTGGCAGGTCCCCCAAGATAGCAATAAAATAAACATGCATTTGTTTTCCACAATACTCCTGGAAAACATAGCAGTCAGTATTCGTGATCAGTCAGAAAGAAATCTGTAGAGAGCTGAGCGCTGCTGAGCCATTCAGCAGAGTACCAGCTAGCTGTAATTACCAAGTGGTCAGACAGTTTGCCTTCTCCAGTCATGTTTCTATTTTATTTTTCATGTCCAAGGACAACAAATGCCATCCACAGTCATGCTGTTGTCAAGGTGTGGGAAATTACTCTTTGATCATCAATTCCCATTGACAGGGATCCATGAAATTATGTCTCATGTTATATATTTGAAAGAGATCTCATTTTGAACCAGAGACATTGAAATTCAATTTTGGATAGGAGTCTTAACAGCTACTTAGCATTAAGTTATTGGACATCTGTATGCATAATTTCTCCCATCCGTTAAGTGCATGTGATAAAATGAGGTGTGAATATTAGGTATAGCAGGAACAAAATCACTCAATATATTTACCAAATTACATAAGGATTATTAATGGTTTAGTAGTGTAAAGTTTAAGGCCTTTGGGGCCCTCTGCTGCCCATCATAATTCATAGACTAATAATTTATGTGAAAAATAGTACTACAAGTTTTTAAAGTCAGTAGATGGACCGACTGGAGTGTTGGTGAGCTAGACCTGAAAATACAAAAATGAATTTCAAAACAGCATGGTTTTTTTCTATGATTAACCAAAATGTACTGCTTTCTGATGAACATCTGATAGTCTTCCTTTTATTTAGTGATTTTGAATTGTTTTCTCTTTTGCTAGGAGAATGCCAGCTAATCAAGAAAGCACAGGCCTTCCTTAGATTACTACAAAACACTATGAAAGAAGTCTTAGCGCAAGAAATCAGAAAATATTTGTCTACAGTCATCTACATTTTTGAATTCTTTAGTTTCCTCATCTGAACAACAACATCATCACTAAATCGCAACCATTGGTAAGGAGTTTCTATTGCTGTCTCAATCCAATAAAAGGTTGGCTTCCTTGATTTCTATTCAATAGGAATTGTTCTTTAGAAGAATGTCTCAGATTTATTATTCAAAAACATCCAGCTATTTCAATGTCATCAAATGCTTGTTGTCTTTTGCATAAATTATACTACCATTTACAGAGGTAATCTCTGTTAATTTTCACCCAGATGAAAAATAGTAATTATCACTAATGTATACTAAATATTATTTTTGTGTTAGAACAGTTGTGTTCAATCTAGGTATGTTAGCTAAGATACACATTAAACAAATCTACTTGGATAGATATGATGATGACTATTATTATTATTGTTATTATTATGTCCCTTATTGTTAGAGGTAAGGCAAAGGGGAGACAAAGAAGTGATGTTAATTGTTTACATTTGCCTTCTTTAGTAAATGAAGGAGGGAGGATTGCAAACCAGACAAGCTGTTTTCTGAGCCTAGTCCTCTACTATACACACAATGCAGCAAAATGTGAGTCTTATCCCTGTGTCTGTAGAAATCTAGAAAATCCCATTGCACTACATGTGTAGTGAGTCATGTGATTCTAGTATTTAAATACTGCACTTTCTTTATTGTGACTGCTATAGTTTCTATCCAGATGCTCCCCCAAACCCTGTACATTCTTTTGGAAGGTGATGGGAGGACTACAGAGTTAGGGCTAACTTACTATTAGGAGGTAGGGTCTGATTGGAGGAGGTGGGTCACTGGGGAGGTGACACAGAAGGATATATATCCCTTTCTGGCTCCTTTCTTCTGCCTCCTCTTCATGACTACAATGGCATCAACAGCTTTTCTTCTGCTATGGCCCTGTATCATATTGGTTACTTTCTTTGCTTGCAGCCAATCATAGACTGGCACCAAAATCTCTCCTCCTCTAAGTTGTAGCTGTCCAGTATAATGTCTGAGCAATAGGAAAGTGACTATGACATGCACTTTTGGCATATTCACTTGCCATAATGACATTTTGATTAACAGAGAAAGCACATACAGGAAAGTTGTCCCATAAGATTATATAACAGACAAAAAATTCCTATTGCCCCACGATGCTGGAGCTGTCCTCAGAATGTTGTAGTTGAACATTACTAATGTATTTATGGTGGAGGCAAATCTATTTGGATATATTTGATATATTAGAAGATATATTAGATATATCTTGCTTAGATATATTTAGATACACAGAGACCATTATTTTACAATGATCTACTGTACCCAGCGCAGTGATGTGCTGACAGGTTTGCAGCGAAGGAACAATAGGTTCATAATCATCGTCTACATATCGTGGCTACGTGAAAGAATAAACACAAATATATTGTTAAAACAGACTAATTTCTGGGTTTTCTAATTGTTGACTCTTTTAAGTAGCATAATTCTTTACTTATTTTAAAGGTAAACTGTGAAATATTCACGTATTTCTGTATTTAAGAAAAATCATAAATTTTGATGAGGGGAGAACTGTGTTTCCTCATCTTTCCTTTATACTTCAAATGTTCTTACTTTTAGTTCACACTTTTTTTCTTTAAATTAGCCTGTTATTTTATCTATCTTGCCAAATTCTCATTCTCTTACAAAACGTGGAAAAACTCAACTGATAAATTAACTCCCTGTAATGAAAAGGGCTCCTGGCCCTTTGTACATATTAGATAATCACTTAAGAGTTGACCAAGTCTAGGAAAGGTAATGTCAATAGGAAAAGCCCTAGAGTAACAAAAGATAGCTTTAAAAAAATGAACTAACAAAACAAAATCAAATAAAACTGAGTTTTAAAAAGAAATAAATAATTTGCAGGTCATTCTTTCATTTCTGCCTCTGAGTCTTTTTCAGTTTTTCCAAATACAAAGCAAGAGGGAAGTAAAGAAAGAACAACAATAACAAAAAATGCTTTGTGTGTTCAAGGGGAAAAGACTGACAGAGAACCTTTTGCATAAAATGCATCTACTTTCTCACATATGTTCTTCATTTTTGCCATAAAGCCACTTGGTCTTTGATAGACAAGCTACTCAATGATTTCTTGAATCCACTATCACATGTTCTTTATGTTATTAGAGCTCATGCCAGCATTACTTCCACATACCATGACAATTATTCTTGAACAATTTCAACTACATAAGCTCTATTACTGAGTAATAATGTAGGAGTACTCTTTGTTTTATATTTTATCTAAGACACTGGATATGTATTAATGGCTTTCCAAACCTGATGCTGCAACAATATAGCATAATTAGTCATTAATAAATATTTTTGAGTATCTTGTATGAGTCCAAAATATGACACAGACTGGTTGCCCAAGGTGTAGTGGTTATAATCCATTTTCTGATATACTAAACTTAATTTTAATTTTTACCACCCAAAAGTAATTTCAAGAATCTCCTAAAAATATTTAGCTTAAATGATTTCTACTTCTAAATAAAAAATTGAAGACCACTCTAAAAAGGAATCAAAAATTTAGAAGTACTTAGGTGGTAAACCTCCTTTATTTATCTAGTAAATAAGTGCATTTTGGTTTAATTGGACAGAATATTTGCAGTCAAGATGTACAGATGAATCTGAGCATAGTGCACTGAACAGCTAACCAAGTTATTACAGCCAGACTTCAAGCAGAATGACATTTCACAAGAAAGGAAATACTAGATATAAGTATCTTAGTTACTTTCTCATCCCTGAGACACAATATCCAACACTCACAAGTTAAACAGGAAAAGTTTATTTTAGCTACAGCTTGTAGAGGTTACAGTCAATAGTTGGCTGTCTCAAATGCAAGATAATGTGTCGGAGCAGCATTGCAGAGGAGAAACAGTCCATAGCATGGCAGGCAGAGGTGGAAACAGCTAGCAGTAGCTGCCTTTCTTTCATCTGTCCTTTTTTTCCCTATCTATCCATTTTGTCTTGTCCAGGCTACCAACATTTTGGGTGGTGCCATTTATACTCAGGGAGGGTCTGTTACTAGCACCTACATGAATACAAGTTCTGTTGTAATTCTTAATTCATAATTACAGTTACAATGTATTACTTAAGTGTAATTTCTTACTTAAATTACAGTATGGATGGTTCTTGAAGCTGTAGTAAATAGAAGGTCAGAATGCAGAAATAGAATCCAATGTATCTGCCTTCACATCTCTCCTTGATAGCTTTTCCTTTGTATAAATTTAACCTTTTCCTAATAGTTTTACTGTTTTTAACCTAACTATAATAAGAATATTTCATACCTGCCTAGTTTTTGAGATTTAAATGACTGAGAAGGTGGAAAATTCTTAAAACATAAGTAAAGGCTTTTATACGGCTTTAACTATTATTCTATGTGTTTGTCTACCCAACTAGGTTGAAAGGAAATAGTTAAATATTTTAAGGATGGAAGATGTGAGGTAAAGGAAGAACAAAAATATTTCAAATATGTATCATAGTTCAGATGCATATTTTTAGGTTATTGACCTGACTTTGTTTTATTGAGACTCTGGAATCTTGAAGGCACACTCCTAAGACAGCAAGATAAATACAGTCAGTGCAGGAGGACAGAAGGGAGGTGTCAGGAGTGAGAAAGCGAGCCCAGCTGGGCATTTGCATGGATGTGACAAGTTTGTTCGCAACAGAAGGTATTTGACTGCAGGTTTATATTTTAAGCCCCATTTTATATATTTATTTAATAGACTAGCAGATTGTAGCGCAGATTCACCTTTGTTCTTTCCTAGGATGAGTTTCCTAAACCATGTTATAAAGTCATAGGCAAAAAATGCTTTCTCCCTTTCAAATGGAAATTTTAAGATAAACGGGAATTTTGAACACAAATGTTAGCAGCATAAGTGAGAGGAAATAAAACATATTTTTCTTTGTTTTCTCTTGATAAGGGTTTTAAAAAAGCAAATTAAAAATGACTCGCCTAAGGACCACATCAATAAAAAATATCATCAAGAAGCCTGGATTTAAAAACTCTTTCTAGCAGTATGATCCTGATCAAATTATTTGACCTTTCTAAGCACGTTTGCTACTCAAGAAGTGAGTATTATGATAGTCATAGTTTATGGACTGTCTGAAAGTTTAAAAGGATTGCTAGAAAAGTTCATAAAATAGTGTTTACATATACTGATTACTCATCATTTGTTCTGCCATTGTAAAACTTACTAGCAATTGCGATCTGATAGAACTGGTCGTATGAAATTTATTTCTATGAACAATATTATAAATATCAATCTTTTAAATATAAGTGAGAAGAGGCAAATTCTGAAAAACAGAAGATATACATCTCTAGAGATAGTTGCCAATTCCACTCAGAACTCCAGAGAATATACATTATGGCCACAATCTTTTACGAGCAGTAAAACATATCAGCTACTTGAACTGAAACAACTGTTCTGGTATCTTCAATTTGAATGTGGTCAAGCACTTTTGAGGGTAGCATCCCATCAACATTCCTGATGTCTCATGCTCTCGACATTAAAGTCAAGCCTAATTGCAACTTATCAAACTTAAGTACCTGTCATGCATTCAGAAGCACAGCAATAGGCAGAATGATTGATGAGATATTACCAAATTGTGTGAACAATAAGGAGACCTCTTTTATAAAATTCACTGTAGGTTCCATTCTATATAAGCCTCTGTTTTAAGGCTTGCAGCTCATGTTAGTTAGCCTTTTTCTGCCATGACAAAATACCTGAGAAAAATTTAAGAATGAAATTTTTCTTTTGGCTTATGGTTTCAAAGGTGTCAGTCCAAGGTGGGCTGGTTCTAAAACAAAATATCAAAATAGAGTGTGAAGAAGGAAATCTACTCACCTCATGGCAGTCAGGAAGGAGGCAAAAAGAGAGAGAGAGAGAGAGAGAGAGAGAGAGAGAGAGAGAGAGAGAGAAATATACCCTTCAAAACTATACTTCTAGTAGCTTGCTTCATCTAATTAGGCCCCAACACCTGATAAACTCATTTAGCTTATGAAATCATCAAGGAATTATGATGAAGTTAGAGCCCTCATGACACAGTCACTTCCCAAAAGCCCATCAACTAGCAACTGAGGCTTCAAGACAATGAGTCCTTTGGAGGATATTCTGGATCCCACCTCTACCACAGTGAATGCAATACTGGAAAGGCAAAGAAATGGAAACTAACTGGCATGGAACACATCTCTCTGGAAGCCCTTTTCTGTGCTTACCATATTCACTCTCATATGATGTAGTTTAAGTGCCTTTAAATTAATTTAGCTTACAGGGGGTTTATAAAGTTAAAACCATGAATTATGACCCAGGATACCTGAAGTGTAAGTGTCTATAGTCTCATTCTTAGAAATATTATAAATCATTGGGTACCTTATAGGACTATGCGTTTGCAATTTTTTTTTTCATTTTTTTCTAATTGTGAGAGAAGATCCAATACTTTTTGTGACAAGATGGTATTTATATACCATAATTTACCTCATGCTTTCTGAAATTATAAACGCCTTTTGACTTCAGAGGTATATTGGTTTAATAAATGGATTCTGCCATCTTAAAAGAGATAGTTCTTTAAGCCATTTCTTTGTGCATATGACATTGTTTTGCATTAGTATGAATTGTTCTGCATCTTTTTATGAATTGCAAGTTTCTAGAAGTCCAAACTCAAATTGGTTGCTTTCCTTTCACTGTTCCACTTTTGAGCATAATACCATAATTTCAAGAGACTGACATGTTTTATAATAAGTCAGTCAGTGACAGCGTTCTGAAATCTGTCTTGTAAAGTCTTGCTCAGATGATGTAATTTCTTAGCTGTATTTCCTAAGTATCAAGAAAGAAGTCTTCCAGAACAGTTTATATTTTAAATATTCTGTATTGAGGCTATATCAGTGATGAGAATTATGTCTCAGTTTGTGGTTCGAGACACTGTATAGGAATGAGCTTCAGACAGTTATCACCAAAAACTCTGTCGCCTCAATACTTCTCATATACCTGGGATTTACACAAAGGGAGACGAGCAGAAGAATTGGCCCTTTGTGATTCAAGGCACCTTGGTCAAAATCCATATTCTGTTCTTTAGTAGAGATTTTGCAAGGTTTTCCATGTTTATTTTTGTCATTGGAGAGCAAGATATAATACAAATATTTACATGAAAAGGAAATATATATATAAAGACAGAACTTATTGCCTTAGGGCAAAGAACCCAGACCTTGGCCCTCCTGGTTTTCCCTTTTGATTCATCATTGATGTACCAAACCACATTCCAGTGGGCCCAAGCAGGCAAGGCTTTGGGAAATGTAGATTAAAAGCCCTGATTTACTTTTTAGAATCAGATAATACCCTCCTGGAGCCAATGTATTTATCTTGAAATAATTTTAGAAACAAAATAATTTTAACAGATTTGGTCTTTTGTCTTTATCTTCAGATGAGTTTTTAATCTTAAAATTTGTGGTTTTTTTCTTTTTGTGACTGAGAACAGATTTTATGACTAGTTTGATTTTCTAACTCAGCAAGTCCTAGATCCAAATGTTTCCTTTAAATTCTCCTTGTGAAGTGAATAAAATCTTCTTTAGCTCACGTCTCTCTTATTATAGCTTACAGAACTGAAAACTTTATAAAAAGAATGGAGTTAGTCCCTCAGTCCTTTGATATGAAGAGGATAATGTATGTAGGACATAAGTCAAATCAATGCAGACACCTTTTCAAGCCATTTTCTACAACCAGGTCTGAGAAAAGCATACACAAGAGTTTATGAGTGATCCCTACTCATACAACTTAAGTTGCCATTTTCACAGCCTCCAATAGTCATTTGAAATTATTCCAGTCTTCACCAACCTCTCCTTGTTACTCATCTCCAACACAATGCAACATATTTTAAGCCTATTTTTGTACCACTCATGTTTTGGAACAAATTTCTATGTCTAATCATTTATTGCTAAATAAAAAGCTGTCTCAAAATAAAAAGGTAAAGCATCAACTGGCATATGTACTTATAATTTTCTAAGTTGCCAGTTCAGTTTGGGTTCAACTAAGTGGTTTTTATGCTGTTTTTTTGCATGTCTAATTTCAGTCAAAGGTAGAAAAAAATTGTACCTCTTGCTAGACAGGATGCCACCATCACAGTGCAAAGATGTACGGATACAATGATGGAAACTATTTTTACAACTTCTTTGCAAGCAAACTACCATAGAGTTATTGGAATCAATTGCAAGGTGTAACATTTCATTTCTTCCCAATAAGCAACTAATAAAATCTAGGGTAGTCTTTAAAAATGAGCAACAACGGATTTAAAATTATTCCTGAAATTGTTTGTCATTTAAATTTAAACATATTTTCTTAAGAGCTGAACAAAGAACGAGAAACCATGTCCTGAGAATTATTCATTATCCTAAGTATTTTTGACTGAAGGCACAAAATATTTTTGAAAGGATATTTCACAACCTGAGAAACAGGCACTAAAACTTTCCGCAACAGAAAGAGCTAAAAAGAACACGACATACAGAGTGAGTATAGTCTTGTCTTCACAGGGGTATGAGGAAATTGCAAACACTTGAAATGTTTTGACCTACTATTTCAGTTTTAGTTACAAAACAAATTATCACCATAAACGTGGCTTTGACCACATACTGGTATTTCTGTAGGGGGAAGCCAAACAGTTGAGTATGATCAATATTGCTGAAATCCGGGAGTACGAAGATCCTATCTTCAAAAGAGGTTAGAGTCTCGTGGAGAACAAGAAGTGGATGCCAGCAGCTGACAGCAGCAAAATTACACTTCCTCTGACAAATGGAGTTTGTCATGCCTCGGGTAGAAGCCTATGACAAGTCAGTCACAGAAGGGTAAGCAAAAGTTTGAGAATTGTTTTTTTCAAATTACTGAAAACCTTGATATAAATTAATTTCGGCTACCAGAGAGAATTTACCTTATGTTCATTCTTAATCAATGTTAAAGACCTAAGGTATTGGCCATGGAATTGCTACTAGACTGAGCAGAATACCTAATACCTGAAAATCTTTCCTTTAATGAAGGTCCTTTGACCATTTTCCATCACTTAGAAAAGGGAAAGTGGCACTGTACTTGATCAATGAATGAATTGTCTATTGGAACCTTGGCCCCCACATGCCAGTGTTAACCACCAGCTCAGCAAACCCTGCAGTGGCAGGGTCCTAACTCCACCCCCAGCTGTGACTGTCTGTTGTGCATTGTGATTTGGAATCTGATGACTCACCGCCACATCCCAGGTAGCAGCTGGCTGTCTTTGGATTTCTCTCTTCTCCTAATGTTCCATTAACCTCTCACAGCTGGCCTCCCTATGCAAGATCAGCAGTTCAGCTAATCTCCCCCTGATCTCTCCCCCTGTTGCAGGAGGCTCATCATTAATACATTCTCCCTCTGCTCCCTGCTCGCTCTCAGCCCAACAATGCTCTCTATTAGACCTGCTGTGCCACAGGCAATTCATTCCCACTGTCTGCTCAGCACCAGCTTTGTTAGGCTTCAGCACTGTTGGGCCCTAAGGCAATGGATGTCCCAGCCCATTAGAGACTGCGTTAGAGGCAATGTGAGGATATCTACTTGTGTAGGGACATGTTGAACCTGCATTTCCTCATGCTTCCCGCTTACAGACTCCTACTCAGCTGATAGCTCACAGCTATGACTCAGATTACAATATTAAAAAATCTCAGTAACAATGCTTAATAAAATAATGACATCAGCATTATCATAACAGTGGTCTATTTCCTATAGAGAACCTTAACTGCTGGATCTGAGCCAAAAGCTACATGAAACAAGGAAATTCTTACAAAATCTCTATGAAATAGGTAATGTTGATGAGGATCTATCAGGTCACTGAAAGTTTAATGAAGCTCCCTAAGACCATTCAACCAGGAGGGGGAAAGCTTATACTTGATCCCTGCCTCCCTATTTCCTTTAAAATTTGAGATTTTTAACTATTATACATAATGACTTTATAGATAGCAGCTATGTTACTGGGGGTTCTATATCAGTGGACACTTCAAAATTAAGCAGTGTTTAAAACTGAATTCACTAGCAAGGTCATACAATTAAGTCATACAATTAATGTCATACAATTAAGTATGTAGTGCATTAACCAACTTTGTATAAATTTAAAAATAAAATATAAAAAGAAATGAAAAAAATGTCCAACTCTGGTTCTTTAGATGGCCAAAAATGCCCATTCCCTGTCTTCTAATTGTAAGGGATATGCAAGTGGAAGATTTAAGAAGCAGCAGGGTGAGAAATGAGGCTGACTAGAGTGTTCTTAAGACTGGTGTGGCATGGCTGCATTCACATCCGAGGATGCTCTCTGCATGGCATGGCCCTCCTTGCAAGGCCATACTTTCTTATTCTCTGTTGTAGGTAAACTCTTCTTTCCAATGTCCTTCAAAATTCAGGCATTCATATTCTTTTTACTTGCTGATCTCTGAGCCTGGTCAGCTCTTTATTCCCTTTTTCTCTGAAATCATTAATATCCATCTTTCAAAGTCTAGTTCCATTGCTATTACCTCAGGCATCTTTATCCTTATGCATCGAGCAAAGCCTATATAGTCAATTTGAATACCTCTGTGTCTCCTCTTCCTTGCTTGTATCATTATTAGTTTATGCTTGTTTTGTGATTACTTGATTAGCAATCTTTTCCTCAGTTGAAGTATATGATAAGATAGTCTGAAGAAGACTGGTATCATGCTTACTTACCTAACATTTTCCTTTTAGCCTAATACCTGGCACATTGCAGATAAACCATCATAGTATCTCATTTATTGAGAGAAAAGGAAAAAATTAAATTGATGGAAGGAAGAGTTATTTTAGACATCTATAGTACTTGTTCCTATCTATTTGGCATGTGAAGAAGATCAGTGAAGACAGCCGTCATGCATGCTGATGGCTTCTTCATCTTTCTGCCTTAAGTCATTATCACATGGACATCGGAGTGGGTTTGTCCTTTACAATGGAAACTAGGAAGGATCCATAAATAAAACCACAGGAGGGAATAACACAGAATAAGAAATTCAGGTCTAGAAGAAAATAACACAGTTTCTTTATGCCTCGGTGAATGACTGGATGTCTGGCCACTTTCACACTGCCCCCCACCAAGTTCGTTTGGCTGCCTCACATTGTTCCTCTCTCCCTAAGCTGCTTCCTCAGAATTCGCATTAAAAAAGAAAAGAAGGAGAAAAATACACAAAGGCAGGAAAAAAAGAAGGAAACATGAAAAGTACAAATGAAGAAAAACGAAAAAAAGAAATGGAGAGGGAAAAAGAACCAAGTGGGTCTACAAGAGAGAAAAAGAAAAAGAAAGAAATCAAAAAAGCACAGAAGGAAAGTAGAAACTGAAATTGCAGGGAAGGAGAGGAACAATGAGAAAAAGCAGAAGCGAAACGAGGGATAAAATGAGGTTTTGCATGAGGAAAAGAAGTAGGACATAAAGCCAGAAAGGAAGAATGGGAAGAAAGAAAATGAGAGAGAAGGAAAAAATATAAGGGGGAGAAAACAGAGGAAAGAACAGAAGATGATAAGGACAGGAGAAGAAAACATGAGAAATGAAAAAAATCCGAGAAGAAAAATAAGCAGGAGGAGACTGGAAGAGAAGAAGCAGAGAGGCCTTTTGTTACCAAACAATAGGACAAAGCAACAAAAAGAGGACTCCTGATGATGCAGCATAGGCAGAGAGCATGATGGGAAATACCTTTCCCTGACTACATTAAACTTACTGTACTATGTTCTGCAGTACACAGAGGGCTTCCTCCTGTTGGGTTAGGAAGTCCAAGCAAAGAGCACATGCTGGGCTACAGCAAGAAGGTCCTGTCCATCTCATTTACATTTCAAAGGCCGATTTGTTTCCCATGCATGTCAGGTTCCTGCTATGTGCACACACGCACACACACAGAGGCATGCACGCACACACATACACGCTTGGGGTTCCTGGTTGTTCTTAAAAGAAGGACACGCTTGGGAAACAATGGTTGGGGCAGCTGCAAAAGCACAGATTAAGTAGTCTCCACTTTGGGCATCTCAAAGCATTTGACAGCTCTCATAAGACAGGTGTAAAGTGCGTTCCCTGAGCCAGAAGGACATTCAGTCAGGACCAAGTTCACTGAAGCAAGACAAATGCCTGTCGCAGTCCACTCAGGATTAATACACTCTTATTTGTAAGTGTGTAAATGTGAAATCTCTTTCTGGCACAGGTAATTTTTTTTTATAGCCCAGTCACTAGGAACTTGTAATTCTGCTTTCAGTAATCTCCAGCATAAGTATATATTTTTTCTTTTTCGTGTAAAAAAGAGGAATAATATAACTCAGAGGAAGAAATGAGAACCAAGGACCCGCATATCGGAATTAGCTCTGCCATCACTTACAAACCACTTCATCCCTCTCTGCCTTTCTCTGGAACTCAGTTTAGATGAGTTCCAAAGTAATCAAAGAGAGCTATGCACAGCTCTTTCTGTACTGAGAATAAAACAGAGGAATCAGTCACTCGCTCTGCTCAGGCTTTGCCCAAAATAGCACGTGGCAAACATTGAGTGGACTTACACTGGAGAAAATATTCTGCAAAACTGTCAATGTATTATAATATATGTATACATTTATATTACATCATTATAAATACTTACATTTATATATAAGTTTATATATTTATAAATTATAAACAAATGCATATTTATACTGTCATAAAACATACAATCATCTTTAAAGCCCTTTTCAAGTGTAAAGTTACTCAACCTCTTTAAAGAAGCAAGTAAAACATCCCCCCATAAGGTGAAGTCAAAATAACATTTTCTTCAAAAG
Organism: Dolichotis patagonum; assembly: GCA_004027295.1. Taxonomy (NCBI): domain Eukaryota; kingdom Metazoa; phylum Chordata; class Mammalia; order Rodentia; family Caviidae; genus Dolichotis; species Dolichotis patagonum. The sequence continues at coordinate 74,378 of PVJX010004847.1, forward strand.
GGAGCAGATAGAATTTTAAAGGGCAATTCAATAAATTATAGAGACATTCTAGCCATGCCTGACAAATGTGTTTCTGTGGCTCGGATTATGCCTACAATCCTCTCAGCTGCTCCTGCTGATTGAGAGGGGCCCACTAGGCTCTCCCAGGAGTACTGGAAAGCTCGTTCTTTAGACAGGCAGCTTAAGGAAGTGCTGCCTTCCCTTCCCTGTGCTCTTATCAAAATGTCAGAGGAGCACACACAGAGATGATTTCTCTCTCCTTCCACAAGCCTTAGCCTCCGTCTGTGGACAAGATGCCTATCACAGAGGCAGAAAGAAAAGGAAAAACATAGCAAGATATTCTTGCCTTCAGTTCCCTTTGTGATTCGTCCAGGCCAGAAGGAAAGTGAACAACACTTCTCCAGCTTGGCAATATCCAAGAGACCCTGCAGAGCGCAGAGGAACAGCAGGGTCAAGGAGGAAGCGACTTCTGGGGCTTCCCTCAGCTTGAGCAGGCTTTTTGATCAGTCTGTTAAAGGAGCAGGAAGAGGGGGAGAGTGTGCAGTGTAAGAAATGCCACGGTACGAGGGTATGTGGGCATTCCTTGCTAACTGGGCAGCTCTGGTTTGATTTAAGACTCCTACCTGGATAGATACCACCATTGTGTGAGAATGGAGGTATCCCTGGGTTTTTATGAACTCCATCAAACATTTCACCATTCATATGCCTTGAAGGGTCAGAGGACTGTGTTTCCTTTGTTGTGAGATTTATGGGTTCAGCCCTTTCCACCAGGCTTTAATTCACAGCTAGACAAAGACCTAGGGCCCCCAGAATCCCTTCCATCCTCCTACTCAGAAGGAATGCTTCATTCCCAAGGCAAAAAAAAAACTATTTGCAAGTGGCCAGTTCCTAGCAAGAGAATTCTGTGATATGCTAATCCTGTAAAACTTAGAACACTGTTTCTTTTTCCATTAAAAAAATAAGAAACAACAACATTATGAAAAATTTAAAACATTTTGTATCCTGGATTTATCTATTAGGAGCTGAACCATGGACAGATTATTTCATCTAACTCTATTTTCTTATCTGTATATTATGTACTAAATTATATCAGAAGGTCATATACTTGGGAAAACTGTAGCCTATAGCCTGAAAAACAGTTTTTTAATTGTATTATTAGCAAACGGCAAGCAGTCTTTTTTTTTTTTTTTTTTTGTACCAGGGATTGAACTCCCAACCTCATGTTTGACAGGTAAGCTCTTAGGCCACTGAGCTAAATCCCCAGCCACAAGAACAGACTTTATAAAGGTGTAGAATAAAACCATGACTCCTTTTAATATATCTTTTTAAAAATTATCTGTTAAAAATATACTTTGTTTTAAAATAATAATTTATTGAAATTATTAGTCAATATTCATTTTCACTATAATCATCGTTTCCATCATTGTAATATAAGTATAAGCATTACATCTGATTTGAATGTCAAGTAAAGTTTGTTAAAGAATAGGGATCCAATGCAAATATTTGAGTATCAGATTCATTAAGGTATTGATTGAATAATTATTATGCACTTACCATGCAATAGACAGTGTTATGGAAATTGGAAATGAAAGAGTGCAATAGAGCTCATAGTTTGCTTTTTCTTGGAAACATGTTGTATAGTAGAGAACAATTTGTCAGTGGATTCAGGGACTTAACAGTGTTAGAAGTATATTGAGGCAGGGAAGATAGTTAGAAACCATCACACTGATGCAGGAAAGGAGCAACAATTTGCCATATTAAAATGAAAGGGTTAACAAAAAAAATCCATGGTTGGTGGGAGTTTAAACTAATACAGTCACTATGGAAATCAGTGTGGAGATTCCTCAAAAAAACTAAAGCTAGAAATTACATTTGACCCAGCTGTTTCCCTTTTAGGTGTTCTCCAGAAAGCATTAAAGAAATTATATTACACTGATACACACTCCCAGGTTCATAGTAGCATAGTCCGTAATAGCTAAGACTTGGAAGCAGCCAGTGTATGTCCTTCAACTGATGAATGGATAAAGAAAATGTGATATTTACACACAATGGTACTGCTGTTCCATAAAGGTCATCTTGATTCATTTGTAGGAAAATGGATAAACCTTGGGACCTTAATTTTAAATAAAATAAATCAGACAATATCACATGGTTTCTCTTATATGAGAAACCCAAAGTATAAATAGAGTGAAATTAAAGATAGGTAATAAAAAGTAGGGAGATAAAAGGAAGTAAGGAGATGAGCAATGGAGAGAGAGGGAGGGAAAGTGTATGATAAAGGGTATTGAGATGTGTTGTGTCTGTGTAATGGCTCCACACAAGGAATGTCAACATTATGCACTGCAAACACATACAAGTATAAAAGAAACACAGGGATAAAGGGGCAGAGATAAAAATAGCGGGGGGTTCATTGAATATGAGGGAGAAAAAAACAATTCTGTTTCCAAATTTTGCCCAGATTTTGTCATTCTGTTCCCTGAGCCCTTGTCACAGTGAATGACTGTGTCTCACGAGACAAATTACACATCTGAATTTAGTTTGCAAGACAGTGATTCTCAAAGTTGATAAAATTATTAATTGAAAGAGAAAAGGGGAAGAAATGAAATGAAAAATTATCTTACATCATTCATCACTTTTGAACAATGAAGTAGGTAGAGAGTTTAGTAGGACTCAAGAAAAGCACCATGGAAATCTGCTTAAATTTCCAAATAGCCTTTTTTGTCGTTGTTGTCTTATCAAGGGGAAAACATGTGATAATCCATGACAAGGATTAGAAATTCTTCTAAATGTGCCTTGGAGAGAATAGAACTCTTAATTCAGCCAAAGTAGTTGAAAAACTTTAGTTCTTGGAAAACATTGTTTCTCTCATGAAGAAATCGTTTTCCATTTTTGAATGCAACCCAAGAAACTGACTCAGTTTCTCTAAAAAATGTTAAATAGGCCCTTGGTTTACTATAGAAAAGTCAATCGCTCATTGAGAAACCTTGCATGTTGAATTGAATAATCAACTTGCTAATAAATGTAAGTCATATACTCTAAATCAAGCCATGGGGATGCTGTTGTCTTTCTACTGGAGAAATTCAAAAGGAATAATGATGTCTATACATTATTCAAATATCAAATATAGAACCATAACATCATATTTTGAAATATCAGATTTTTACTGTAATGAAAAATTCAAATTTGGATGCATAATTCATAAATAACTAGAGAAATGAAGATAATTTTAAAATATATGGAGCTTTTCAATCTAGCTGGAAGTTATACACATATGTGTATATCTACTTAAACAACAAATTAAGATAAAAATTTAAATTTCTAAGAAAATTATGCAGTCTTTTTGAAGAGATAGAAGCTATGCCATACTTTAATGATAAGAGAAAACTTTATAGAATAAATATTATTTCAACATGTGTCTTGAACGTTGGGTGAATAATTGGCATAAATTTATAAACCAAAAAACAATTGCTTCTGTAGCATTTACTTAAATTAATTATTGGAAGCAATTACATCTCAGTGTTAGAGAGTATGATACGCATACACATAGCCTGAGGTTTTATCATCAGCACTGCTAAATAAATTAGTTACAATGAAATGTGTTAGATTTCCACCACTGTAAAAGAAAATCTAAGAAAATGAATTTACATGAGGAAAGATTGATTTTGACTCACAGTTTCAGATTCTCAGTCCATGGTTAGCAAGCACTGTTGGTTCCACTCCTGTGTTAAGTGTATCATGGCAATAGATCAGGGCAGAGAAAAGCTGCTCATCTTATGGAAGACAGAAAGCACAGAAAGAGGAAGAAAGGTTTCAGGGAGGCAAAATACCTTTCAAAGGCCTGACCTCAGTTGCTTACATTCTCTAGCAAGGCCCCACCTCTTCCAGTTTCCACCATTTTCCAAAAGCTCATCAAATCATGAATCCATTGGTGGTTTCATCCACTGACTAGGTTAGAGTCTCACTATCTAAGGCCCTAACCAAAGCCCCAATTCTGAACACACTTGTACTACAAACAGAACTTTTACCTTATGAGCTTTAGAGAGATGTTTTATAACTAAACTGTCACAGATGGACATAGCAGTCTCAGTCAAAGTATTCACTAAATGAATTTAATAATTTGTAAAGAAAAGAATCTCACATGTCTAGCTACAGTATAAAAGCTTTATCATGCATAAACCCCAGGGACATTAAATTTTTCTGAGTACAAGAAAGCAAAAATGAATCGCTATTGTTTAGATGGTAGAAAGAAGTTAGGAGTTAATGCCATGTGAGAGACTGTTGTTTTTGCTGGTGGTGGAGCAGGTGTGATATTCAGAGACAGAAATGGTTATACTCATTTTGATCTGTGGAAACCAACTCTGTTTGGCATATGCAGAAAGGGAAATGACCAGCACCAGGATGGACAATGATGGTAACTGACCACAGTCAGCTTTCTAAATCATTCTGACTTGTTACTTATATAAAGCCTCCTCTACGCTGCATGTTTCCAGGGGGTGTAATAAGCAGTACAAAGATGTTCACCCACAATGGTCACTTCCATAATTTATGCACTTACCATTCTCCCAGGTTTCTTTTTCACTGACTTTGCCTACTCGCTCCCTTTGGATGACTAACCACTTAAACAAGGGAATTATCATTGTGGATGAGTCTCTCTTTATCCTTAATTTTGGCCACTTCTTTTTCCACGTGAAACAACATTTCACAATTTTTGGTCCTTTTTGCCCTCTACCATATGAATTATTTGTACACATTTTCTGGCATATAAGGACACAATAAGGAGTCCATCAGACATCAAAGGCCAATGTCTTTATTTTATGGCTACCAGCCTCTGGAAAAACAAGAAATTTTTGGTTCTTTCTCCTTATTCAGATTTATCCATTTTGTTCTAGGACAGTGAGAAATTCAAAACTTTGATGGGATTTCTTGATATATCCTATGTGTCACTCTTAAAAGAATCCCAATCTTTAGGGAACATAAATGGATTAAGATAATTTATAATATGACCATGATCTACTTTTGGCTAATGCAGTATAAGAAGCCTGACCATATATAAACCATTTTCAGCATTTTTCTTCATCCTCCTTACACATGTGTGAAAAAGCATTCCATATAGTTACAGCTTTGAGCAGCCAGAGTACGATATAATTGATATCAAAAGGTTTTTGGGCAAACTGTTTGTTTCCTGCCTGCACCTCTGATCCAGTTGTTGCTTAATCCTAACTCTAACCATTTCTGTCTTATGTTGCATTGCTTTTGAACTCACCCAAACTGACTCATTGAGGGTCTGATAAAACTTCAGTGATGATAGGCTCTTCTGAGTCTCAGGTCACTTTTTCTCCTGTCAATTTGTCTCTAAAGACTAACAAGCATGTCTGGAGCTATTTTAAAGGTCCATAATTCTCATGAAAAGGGCACAATTTTCTCTGATTTACATTGATTCTCATCTGGAGGCTTGCTGTAAAGTTATGGTATCTCTTTTACCATAGATTCATTTGGTAAATAGAGTTTATTCACTACATACTAAGCAATATAAACTCTTGCCCCAGAGCTTTATTGTCTGGTGGGGACCACAAATTCACAATGGCTAATTTTGCATTCTTTCCTAGGGGGTAATAGAGGCTTGGGATTATGGTATCACTCTTTTGAGACTTCCCACAACTCTTTTGGTATGGACCATTCTCTCCCAGCCACTAAGAGTAAACTAAAACTAGTAAATTTAAAAAGAACACTCCAGGAGAAGATCCTTCTTAGCATAAATCACCTCCACCCAAGATTTCCCATTGCCTGTTGTCATGGAATCTTTCAATGACCTTGAATCTTCCACTAGCCCTCATACACTGTATACGCTCAATAAAGGAGCTGGTTTGGCATATCTTGGCTTCCGCCTATCCTGAGGCATTGACCTTTCTGGCTCCCATCATGCATTACTAAATTTGTCTCTGTTCCTTATTTCATCCTTTCTCCATACCCCTCATACAGGTATTTGGGGATCTTGACCAGGTCCTCAATAATTGTCATTTTGTATATGGACCACAGCAGTAATTTTAGGTGTGGCATAAATAGTCGGTAGAAGTCAATGATGCTATCAAGCATTGTTTTTTTTTTTTTTTCCAAGTGGTGGGAAGGTGACAGAAATGAAAGTTTGTTATGTAGTTTGATGGGATTTATTTGCATATCTTATTTGAGATTCCTAAAAGATCCTTAAGTTTCATAGAAGTTTTCTACTCACTCGCTAGACCAATGTGTATGCCAAAGGCTACCATTGTACTCAGCATATCTATTCAAATATCTGGTAGCTGTCCATAGAGTGGGCTAATATGAGGTTATATGCAAATAGAAAGTGGTCCTAATACTATATTATGGGAGCCAATGGAGAAAATCATAGAGTTTAGGCAACAATATAAAGGAATGCTTTTGTCCATTTTGGGTAACACTGCATCAGGTAATCTTTTGTGTTAGTTAATTTTCTTATTACTGAGACAAAATATCCAACACTTACAAGCTAAAGGAGGAAAGGTTTATTTCAGCTCACAGTTTCTGGTGATTTCATTCCATCATTGATTGGTTCCAAGGCAGGGGGACATTGTAGAGGGGCCTAGCAGAGGAGAAACAGTCCATAGCAGGGTAGGCAGGAGGCAGGAAAGAGCAATCCTTTCTTTCCTTTTTATCCCATTCAGACTACAAGTTCCACCCATACCCAGAGAGTGGTTTCTATATTCCACACCCAGCACTGTACTAAACAAATTTACCAGATCAATGGAGGAAAAAACTTGAGGACATGTCAATTTGCTCTTGTACACATACCATGTTTTCCATAGTAAAAGGTAGGTGTTACTTAGTAAAATTTGGAGTGGTCAGTTTTAATTCCTTACTATTCTTCTGCTTCTTTTGGAGGAGGACAGGCATCTCAGTATGCTGCCCAGGATGATCTTAACCCCCTGGTCAAAACAATCCTCCTGTCTCAGCCTCATGGGTAACTAGAACTAAATGAGCACACCACTATACTCAGCTTTGTCTGCATTTTAATGTGTGTGTAAGTGGGAAATTAACTTAGGGTATTAGAGTTATCCTCTACATTTTTAAGTTAAATATACAAATAAAACATAGGTAATAGGAAAACAGGAGTTATATCTTCTACAGATGGGATGAAGACCAAGAAACAGATGAGGGGGAAGAAATAGGATGGAAAATGATTTAAAAAGAATTAAGATATAGTATGTTTATGTACCAACTTCTCACAATACCTGTAAATGTTGTGTATGTAAATATGTAATAATAAAAATAAGAGTTTTTAAAAATGTAAAAGAGTTATATTATCAATGCCATTTGTTGTTGGGTGTGATATTTTTCATTTACTATCTTGCCTGGGAATAAAGTGAGGCAAATCTGGAGATTTTTACTTGAAATATAGTCTACCACTTCCAATTACACTGTTTAAACTGGGAAGTCACCAGTAGATGGTTTTGTGTACTCAGGGTGCTGCTATGAACTGGATGGGGATAAGTAATCCATTTATTTCCTGACCCCCATGTGATTTCACTCCTGTCACAGTGGCTAAGTGAGACATTAAGTACCTATGACTATCAGAGGATACTCAGACTTTGTGTTCAATAATCCATACAGAGTGTGAGAATTCTCTCTTCAATATATGGCACTGGTTACTAGATTGGGGGATGATATCACTACTAAATATAGTTTGTTTTTGCAAGGTCTTTCTTATTAATAATTCAGGCACACTTTTAATCACTAAATTATAAGTATGAGATATAGTGCATATCTTAAAACTGATCAAGTTTTGTGTGACCTGTGATACATTAAAATCCTACCATCCCCATGGCATCCAAGAGCTCAGTTTTGTAATGTCATCTGGTCTCCTGTGTAGTTTTCAGAAGACTGCCCTGTTGAATCCACCAGTGTTACTAGTAACTTCATGAGTGCATTATTATCAATAGTAGTCTCTTCTTTGGATCCTGTTCTGAATATTTAACTGATGAGCTACAGAAGTTTACTTAGCATATTTTTTCCTAGCATTCCCAATTCTCCAAGTCTTTTAATCCCCTTTCTACCTATCTTACATCCCCTTCACTTGGCATGGAAACCTGCATCTAAACTCCCAAGTGTCATCTAAAAAAATGGTAGTACTATTCCTAAAAGTCTTCACCAGAGTTTTAAAATCTAGGACACAGATTCCACATCAATGAACTCTTGCTTTCCCAGTTTCCTATATGACACTTGCTCTCTCTGTGATAGTCTATGTCCTCAACATTAGGTCTTGTGCTTACTCTCCTGGCTATGCCTGAACTTTTGCCCTAGGTCCTGTGGGATAAGCACTTCTACAGACAGAATCATGTTGCAGGGGTAGATTCTCAATGCGCATTTATCATATTGCAAGAAAGAAGCCTCTGCATGTTCTTCAAACAATAAAGCAAATATCTGAGTGAAGTTATGAAAATGCAAGACCCTTCTACATGCTCAGAAGCTTCAGGAAAATTTGAGCATTCCAGGCACTGAGTGTATTAACCCAGCCTCATCACTCAGCATGCTGTGGTCTACTCTTTCCTAATCTGGATGCTGTGCTGGCATGGCAGACTTGCTGGGGCTGCAAAGTCATCCCCCCATAGTCTTATTTTAAAGCCCCCAGTTTAAACTTTGCTTTTAGACCTCAAGCCACAGGAGATAAGATCCCATTTATAAGTTCCTCAGCCAGTATGCTGACTTCCCAACCTAGTTCTAAATTGTTGACCTATTGTCTTGAATTCCTGTCATTTTCCAATGCATCAATGCTACTGAACAACAGCCATCCACTGTGTCCACTGTGACTCTCTTGAGTTAATGGATGGCTAGAGCACTGCCTTCCAATGTATCCCATTCTCGCTCATCAGTAGGGAGTTTTCATATTGTCATCATAGAGTATGACAAGGTCACTCAGCTCTGTATCTACCAGGTATAGGATCCTCAGTGATAGCCAGACAGCAAGTGATAGAGCTCTAGAATATCTCTTTGGCCTCTGCCTCTGTGATCCTGCTGCTGACTTTGTTATGCCAGACTTATCAAGATATGCTGAAGTGGAAAACTACTCTGAAAGTTTATTAGAAAGTGATTTGTATATAAATGGGAAGGAAGGAATGATGCCACAATGGTCAGAAGGAGAAACTGAACTTCAATGACATAGCAATGAATGTATCAACTGGTCCCATGGATAACTCAGGAGCTGGGAAGGCCCTTTGTTTAAATCCCTAATTGAGACAATAGGACTGGGTCTTTGGGCGCTCCAATGACATAGAAGTGATAAGTGAACTTCCTCCTAAGATAAAGCATCAACTTTTGTAGGAAGAAATAAATTTCAGAGAAGAAGAAAATTCATAGGTTAGCAACCAATTCTTCAGATAACTAAGCTAAAAGATTCCATTTAAAGGTGGAATATAGATGTTTATTAATTATTATTTCTTCTCTTTGTAGATCAGGAGTTTTGAATTCTTAGGAAATTAAATCTGCTCAAAATTTCTCAGCTCAAACATTAGAGTAATGCGATTTAAAAGCATGCTTTCTCTCCTGGATTTTGGCCTCCTCATGGAACCAAGGTACTGCTTGCTTTTCTCTCATGGACGACCTTCTTACTCTTAGATAGTGAACCTTATATGGAATGATACTAATTTTTTTCAAGCTTCTAAAATCCTTAGGAGCCTAAAATATTCCTCATGTCTGCAATGCGGATAGGACCACTTTGGGAGAGTTCTGCTGTAACAATCCACCCCTTTGAAGAATTTCACCACCTGCTATTTGAATGTCCATATCCACATCATCAGTTCACATGACACAGTTAATAGGTATTTTTCATCTGACTTTGTGCATCTTTCTCCTAGGAAGTGGAGGATATTTTCATTTCTTACCTATATGGCCAATGTCTGGCAAAGTGGCTCAATTGTTTTTTATAATTCGATAATTAATTGGTGAATAAATTAATAGTTATGTAATAACTTTAAAATTCTTGCATTTCACTTGCTTTGAGCATCCTATATCTGTTTAGGACTAGGACTACACAACTTTCAAGTCAAAGTTCTAACATCCTGTAATCTCATACCACTGGGAAAAATTACTTGAAATGTCTGAAAAACAGTTGAACTATGTATAGAATGGAACCTACATACTTCATGATGTTAATCTAAGGATGGTAAGAAATAAAACCTCTGAGAATCTCCTGCTGTGTAAAGTTTATATAAATAAAAATATTTTATTTCAAATGCTAAAATTATTGCTTATTTGAAGAAGGAATATTTCTAGAATTGTCTTTCATGCTGTTTATAACAATCATTTATCATTTTGTTTGTTCCTATGTTTTATTCTCTCAATTATAAATAGTAAGTGATGTAAGGGTTGACATTTGTCAAGTTTATATTCCCTTCAGTTTCCCTGTGGATATCTCTCGTGGTGCAGTGTTCATAATAGATAGTCAATAAAACTCTTGAGTGTGTTAGAGCTTTCCAAAATACTTTCATAAACAAAATGTGTTAGAGGTTTTTATTTTTTACTTTTTTTGCTTATATGCAAGATGCCATCATCTATATATATTTTAAAACTGTGCTTAATATGGTGTCTATCCATATTAAAAATTGTTAGTTCTAAGAGAGAGAGAGAGAGAGAGAGAGAGAGAGAGAGAGAGTTGTGATATATTTTTCCTTATAGCTTTTATTTTATTGGACAAAAGGAAAGAGGAAAGAAAGTAAGAAAAAGCTTAAGTAAGAGATGGCAAGTTGGAAGCAAGAGTAATATTGACTGAGAAGGAACAGAGGGGTTTTTCTTTGCCTTTTGAAATTGACTGAAGTTTAATTTTAAAGTCATTTTCAGCAGGCAACAGATTACAAACTCAGAATTTTCTCAAGGTACCATCTACTTCTGTTATTCTTTGTGCTTTTCTTTTTCTTTTTTTTTTATTGGTACCAGGGATCCCTTTGTGCTTTTCAAAGAAACACAAAAGAAAGGTGGGACCCATGAAACCAAAATTGCTTTCTTAAGTGAGAGGGTGAGCCTTGAAAAGGAGATCCTGTGCTCGGAGTGCTACCCAGTGACTTAAAGATTGAAGCTTCCTAAAGTGGAGTGAATTTCATATAATGGCACTCTAAAGGGCTGAAAAGGAAGCATTTCTTGAATTCACTGCCACAGCACATGAACCAGTCCAATTATATATATTTAAGATGTATTCAATAATACCCACGGAAAGACTTATATGGATATGTGTGTGCACACACTTGCATGTCTGTGCGTGTGCTTTCAGATGCAAGTGTGTGTACGTCTGTGCGTAATTGTAGCAAACAGTCTAGATCTACAGAAATCTAGATGTGATGGCATCTGAGTTTTTATGAAATGGTTTAAACTTGGACAGCAGTCCTCATTTTTTCTCTATCACTCTTATTTTCCTTGAACAGATTTTTATTTGGAGGAAAGTAGGATGAGTTACACCACATAATTGGAGGAATAAAATATCCTTGCTTAGGGAAGCAGGTCATCCCCAGTACATATGCTGAGGCACCCTTTTTCCTACAAACATTGAGTCAGTTCTTTAGGATGCTTGTCACCATCTCATTTGAAAAGTTAGTCTCTGACTTCAGAATAACCCATCCAGAATGGAAACTGGTAACACATGTAATTTTGTAGGATTTATGAGAAATGATTCAAGTTCAACTTTTTTTTTGAAGCGAGATTGTAATAGTCAATCTCTCGTTTGTCAAGCGTTTTCCCTGAAGTATAGAGGGGCCAGATGCACACAAATAGTGAAGAAGAACCAAAACATAAGTTTAAGTGATGCTCTTGCTTACTGGTCTACTAGCCTCATCCTAGTCCCAGTGTGACATTAATGAATATAATTTATACTTGTTATGTTACTATAAACCATAGCCAAGTTATTTTTTTTCTTCCAGATATATAGTACTAAAAACTATAAACTACTGAATGTGGATGAACAGTCCTATAGGTAATACAGTTTTTGAGAACTGATTGTCCAAAAATGTATAAGCACACAAAATTTTCATTTTAAATTCAAGAATTGTTGTACCTTTGTTGTGAAGAAAGTAAAAGAATGCCTTTCCTGTGTGCACTGCCTAGTTAAAGACACGATATAGACACAGTGGAAATTGGAAATGTTTGTAGATATGCAACATAAGAGTACCAAAGATCCATGACCAGAGAGCCAGCAGATCTCAACTGTTCTAGAGGACTGATCTGCATATACATCCACACTTATAATATCCATTTATATAAATATAGTGTGCAGAAAAAATACAAAGTGTGTAACATAGCCCTGAGGCTATCATTGTAACATAGGTACCAGGCAAAAAATGCTCACTACAGCTAGAAAGAGGATGGAGACACAGTCTCCTGATGCAGAGATTACAAAGCCACACGTTCTTCCCATGTGTTAGGAAAAAACATTGCAGGCGAAGTTTTCCCACGTTTTTAGCGCATTTCAGACAGTACCATAGAAGACATAGTGCACATTGGTATACATATACACGTTTCAAAAATAGTTTAATTCCTGAAGGAGTGAGCAGGTGCCCTAAAATCTGTGTCCTGTAGGAAACATGCCTGTTTTCCAGTGTGTATGCATCTGCCATCTGAGTTGTGATGAAATTTTTGCTTCTGAGTCTTTCGGCCACCGTAATTCAGTAATGCTTTGCCTACACAATGAGACTTTGGAATTAGCATGGTTTGTATATTTTACTGGGGTTGAGAAACAATGAGATAATGAAAGAAAGAGAAAGAGGAAGAAGTAGAGGTTTTTAACAATAAAAAATCTGCACATGAAGTTTTAATCACTCCAAGTGGCAGCAGAAAATCATTAGGAATGACAAGAAATATACATGTAAATTATATTTATGAAATTTGTGATGCCAGTGAAGTATTTCTTTTATTTCCCCAGGGCAATGTCTGTATTTTCATAAATATTGTATCATACAAATCATCTCTCTTGTCAGATGAGTGGGTTCATAGACTATTTATCCTAACAGGAATAATTTAGAAAATAAACTTATGTTTATAATGGGGGGTAGGGTTAGGGTTAGTGTCTTTTTGGTCCAGGATTTTCTTGCATACATTGTCGTAGTGACAAGTTGGATCTGCTATAAGGTGAGACATTTGCATATACCTCTGCCAACCTCTATCCAGGTATTTCATCATAGGTGCTGACATTCCTCATCTTTAAGCCTCTAAATTTGAGTTTCATCATCTACAAAATAAAGATAACAACAGTACCTCTTTCACTGGCTTGTTGGGGGGAATCAAACAACATACTGTAGTTGTAGAATACAGTTTATTTAGTTGCTTTTGAGTCAAGCATCTAGCTAGTGGAAGGGGCTGAGATACATTAGGGTGACTGGCCATATTGATAAGAATTAAGAATACACAGAACCTCAGAATTTGACGGAATGAACATTGTTCAGGCAACATGGAATGCAGCGCTTGCCTCTTAAAGAAAGGCTCACCACCTACAAACTTCTGAATTTTGAGAAATGTAAAACACAATGAACTTTCTCTAACATGAAATGCAGCCCATCTCCTCCTTAGGAAATCTGAGGTTATTGTAATGTAAAATAACTTGTTCTTTCTAAGATCCCAGTTTACCATGGTGTAAACACTATGTCATATAACATGAGCACAGAGCTATGTCATATAACATGAGCACAGAGCCTGATTTCCAATGGGTCATTTTAAATCCACAGAGCCATCTGTGATTGGTGACCACAAAAGAAAATAATGAGTAATCCCTATGCTCTGTTTATCTATAATTAGTTCTCCATCAGGCGATTATGTGACTCCCTCACTCGGGACACCTCCTACAAACCCAGGGGCTATTCTCCTTCTTTCCAATAATGACTCTCCTAACCTCCTTTGGTTTGCAGCTTCATTTCTCAGCATTTGCAGAACCACAAGTCCAGCGCACATAGCATCATATCAGGTTAAATTGCATAGTGCAGGGCATGGCATACTGTAGGTTATAAACCATGCTAGTGTTAGTTATGTGGAAATAGCTCATTTCATTTGAAAATTGGCTTGAATTTTAACTATGAAACTATATTTCAGCTTGTAAAACACAGGAAAACTTCTAAGGTACACATGCTAACACTATGATCTGGCAGTTTGTATGAATAATAGTGTTTTCTATAGGAGAGATCTATTTATCAATTAAACTGATCAAGGCCTATATTCAGAAGCCTAACTTTCCTAAATGGTAGTCATCATCAGGACTATAATGAACTTTTATTTGTACTTCACTACAGAAAAGCTAAGCATCTGAAAAATGTTTATACAACTATAAGAAATACATATATCTGTGTACAGAGGAATATTGGTGAGTATTTATGTTCACATACAAATGCACACACATATATACAAAGGCATGTCTGCATGGCATTGGTAAAGCAAGGTGGAAAAAAATTAATGGTGGTTGTTCATTTCTTTACTACCTAGTGATTTACATAACCCCTTCTTTGTGTGTTTTCTGACACTTTTTGTTCCCAAACTTTACCTAAGAAAGTCCTTGATGTAGACTTCAACATGACTAAATGATTTAGGTGCGGTCAAGAGATAGCTATGTCAGGTAGTATGTGAAGTTTGTTCATTTCCTTTCATGACTTTTTTTATTATTACCAAGCAACTTTTTTTCTTTAGTTTCTTTTCATTGTCTTCTTTATTTAGCTTAACTTAGTGCTTCGTAACAAAAAGATCATGAAATCCCCCAGAGGAAAATAACTTTGGTTTTATAATCAGACAAGATCATACGTTATTGAGTTCAGTTTCTCTGTTGATACACCCAACACAGTGAGGAAGGCTGGTAACTATCCCTGCTAATCAAGCAGTGACTCCACTTTCTTAGAGCGTCTAGATAGCTCTGTGTTTCCCCTATCACAACACTCATGCATCTTCTTATTAACATTTAACAGCAACTAAGAGTTGAAGGGCCATCAAATCATAAATTGACATAAGTCAGTGGCTTGCTGGAAGTGATTTTAAAAATACAACGCTGTAAGATTTTAAGTGGTTTTTCCCATTAACTGTCTCTTACTGAGTGAAAGGCAGGAAGCCTGTGATTTTATGTGGCATGGGGTGGGACTGTCCTTTGCAGATATTTTCAGTAAGGTTGGCTCCCCATGTATATCTATTTGAGACTAGTTATTTATTTGTTTTTGTTTATCTCAGTTGAATAAAGCCTTGGAAATATCTTTCTTGACATATCTTTATTATTTATTTAATATTTATTTAATTACTACTTTTGTTGACTTAGTGCATGCTCAGCTTTGCTTACCTCACCAAGAGATATCCCTTAGGAAATACAGCCCTGTAAGAGTCTTTCGTAGAGATAATGTACTTTCACACAGAGTACATTTGAACTGTGTTTTGGAAATGAAGTAAAGTCCCACAAGTCTATATATTATCGACATTCATCCTTTATTATATCTTGTGACCCATAAAGTGTTAAAACCAACTGACTTTAGCTATGTGAGACGTTTTATACTAACTAGGATTATTCCCTATGTTGTCTCATCTCTGGGCCGGAACAGAATAGCTTTACAACTCTGATTAGAATGCACTTGAAGATTTCCTGGTCAGGAATAATACATTTGTGCTGCTTTTCAACAACTCCGGAGACACTGTTTTAGCAGTACTGCCAGTCACAGGGAAATGTGTAGTATACACTTTCATTGATGTCATAACAAAATGATGACAAACTGAAAAACTTAAACAGCATAAATTCTTTTCTGAGTACAGGATGTGAGTTTTATTCACATCCTGTACTCAAGAGCTCTGTTTATTCTAACTTAAAATATTTATTTTTTATTAGTGCATATTTACCATGAATAATGATCACAGTTATCGTACAAAAGTTGTACCTGTGCATGATACGTCTTAGTTCTTTTTCATTCTCGTTTCTTTCCTCCCACTTCAACTCTTTATCCTTCCTGGCTTACAAAAGCTTAGTGTCTATTTTTTCCTTTCCATTCTCTTTTTAAAAATCCT